>JAJIBD010009152.1:0-77685 GCA_021461705.1 Cryptotis parvus | reverse complement strand
AAAATGGTGGCTAATGTGATGGGCGAGTCTCATCAGGTTGCTTCCGGGACCCCCAGAGGTGACGGGCCCACTCCCAAAACCCGTCTGCCCTCCTGTGGGTCCCATATTCATCTGGGCCCGGGCGAGCCGAGTTCCAGCCTCCCGAGCTTAATTTCATGGGTTTTATGTAATCTAGATGATACCCACAAGGTCCTTCTTATTTATTATCTGCACCAGGGTGATTCTAAGTATTTTGTTCTCTGTATACTGAAAGGGTCATGCTCACCTGTTTTGGCTATTGGGTCACATCCAACTCTGCTCAGGTTTTTACCTGGCTCTGTATCAGGAATCACTCTTTGTGGTGCTCAAAGGACCACATGGGATGTTGGAGATCAAACAAAGATTGGTCAGGTGCAAGTAAGCACTTTACCTCCTCCCTCTCTCTGTAATTTGTATATATATATACACATATATTTGTGTGTGTATATATATATATATATATATATATATATACACACAAATATATGTGTGTATTTACCTTTTGAATATAAGTAAAAATGATAGTATCATCAGGAACCAATCTTACATACTTTTACTTTTTTCAGTTTTCCTAATGTTAGCAAAGAAAATGACTTATTTGATATTTTGCATCAGCTAGTCACTCAACATGGTTTAGCAAATATTTGCTCAACTTCAATAGTTTTCCTGATTCACAAGAATGATTATGCTAGAAGTTTAAAATTACCTGAACTTTTAGCACCATTTTCAGGTACAGTAAAAGTCATAATGTGTATATCACATTCATACAGACATACACATATGATTTTAAATATCATCATTGATTTTTATTTAGTACTAATAACTAGTCTTTTTAGTTATTGTCCCTGAGACACCACTCCAAAGTATTGTAATTCAGATCATGACTGTCTTCACAAAAGCTGAATTTATATGTTCTTTGTTCAATATCTCAGTTCTTAGTTACATAATATCTGTTTTCTTCTCCAAGATTTTTTCTAACTAATTACTTATTAATGGATCCTTAGTAAAAAAACTAAAAGACAGAAAAATATTTAAGCTACTTTACTTAGTACTTAGAAACTATATATATAGATGTATATATATATATATATATATATATATGCACATATATATTCCTTTTTAAATGCAATTGTTACTTCATTATAAGAGCTCACCTTTTGGTTATTTAAGTACATGTACTTTATCATATTTTTATCTATGAAAATAGATGTATCAAATGTATATGGACCAAAGCTGAGGAGAGTTTCATTTTCTTTTGTGATTCTTTTAGATTGCAAAAAAATGAGGTTTATTCATAAGTTTTCAGAGTAATCACTGGGACTTATTTTTTCCATAAATAGGGACTGCACTTCTTTAAGACTATAAATGTCATTATCACTGAAAATTGTCATAGTACCACTAGGTATGTACCCTGTCATGCTAACTTATTTCAATTAAAGTTTAATGAGAAAACAATGGCCATATAGTTGGGGAAAAACTAAAGTGTGTTAGCCTCTAGGTCCTGAATTTGATTTCCTTCATAATATAGCCTCTAGCAACAGCAAGGGCAAGGGGGTCCTGAGAACCACCAGTTAATAGCACCATCAAAAACCAAAAAACCGAATGGGAAACTTAAAAAAAATAGCAATAAAGAAATGAAGGTTCACTTTACAATTTGTCCTTTAGCTATTTTCAATAGTTATATGAATGTTTGTTTTGAGAAAATTCAAGAAAAAAAACAAGTGGTACTCCACATATTAATAATTTATTTTAATAGTCATAATGCTCATTTTATCCTTGCAAAGTCTTCTAAAATATCTGAGTTCTTAATATGTGAAAATGAAACCCTAATATCTACTATAAAAGCAAAAAAAGAACATGAAGAAAAACATCTTGATTAACTTTCCTTATAAAAATAATTATTCCATGAAATGTAACAAGCACATGAATATGTGTCCTGACTCTGATGAGGTCTAATTCGTTGTTTCCTTAATTTGCTTCTTTTTCTCTCATTTTATGTATCTTTTTTAAGCCTTTATTCAGCAAAGAGTAATATTAGTTGGATTTAATTATTTCTTAACTTGATATGACTAGTACAAAAATCTTGCTTCTATTATCGCTTTCCCCACTTTCTTCACACATAAACATCCACTTTTACATTATACAGTCAAAATTCATAAGATAATTCTTACTAATATAGTTTTTCCCAGTATCAAGCTCTCGTCTCACTTCCAACCTCTCTGATTTAGCTCTGTTCTAATCCCTGAACTTTCTGTCACCTTAACCTTAACACTGTAGCTTTGTAACACAGCTTTCACCTCATCCTACATATGCTTTCCTCCTGATACAATATTCCTTAGACTACTTAGAGCTGCTATTTAGAAACAATAACTGATTCAAATAGTGGGGAAAAGTCACAGTAAAAATCCTATGGTCCTTTTGTTCTTAAAATATTGCTTACAACCACTCATGAAATCAGATGACTGAATGTAGAGAATGCAAAAATATTGGCAACAGTGAAATTCTGAACACTAAACAGCCAAAAATTCATTGGAAACCAAATGCATAATGCATCAGAATTGTCTCTTCCATTTTGTTGGCAAAAATGTGTCATAAGGGAGAAGCTTCAATGAATTCTAGGTTACCCATGGACGTTAAAACAAAATATTCATAAAATATATATTTATGTTCTATTTTATTAAATATTAAGGGACTATGCTTATATCTTTAGCTGATTAAAATCTGAGAAGTGGAACCAACATATACCAGATGAGTTCAATATAGCTCTTTTTTTCTACCAGAATTAATTTTTTCCTTATGAATCTGCTTGATTTACTCTTGATCTTCTTTTGCTTATGTAAATCTTACCTCCTAAGTGAATATATATATATGCTGACATACGCATGTTGTTGAAATAAGTATTTTAGAGTCATTTTGTTACCACACCAATCTGCTCACAGGTATATCAGTATACTTCCATTATTGTCATGTGGTCGTACTTCCCCCAACCCCCACTGAAAGTTTCTTCAGGTCCTAGTTATATTTTATCTCACAATTTGGTTCTGTTAGTCTAATTACTTATATTCTGTGTATGGACATCATTTGATAATTGTCTTTTACTTCTGGCACTATTTAGAATGACACCATTTTGAACAGCAAGTGGTACAGCAAGAGGCAAAGTTTCATCTTTTTCTCATAGTTATATAGTATACCATGGGTATTCCATAGTATTACATACAATCCAAAGTAGTCCATATAATACAACAATTTCTCTGGCGTTCTTACTAAGCTTTAATTTTTTCATATGACTGAATTTTTTATTTTTTGAGGGTCACACCCAGCAATGCTCAGGGGTTACTCCTGGCTCTGTACTCAGGAATTACTCCTGGTGATGCTCAGTGGACCATATGGGATACCGGGATTGAACCCAGGTCAGTTGCATGCAAGGTAAATACCCTACCTGCTGTGCTATTGCTCAGGCCCAACTGAAAATCATAAATGGAAAAGATAATCCATTTACCCTACTTTTTATTCTTTTATAGCAACATTTAGTTTCTGCAAGGTAGACCAAACACCAACGATAAATAATAGACTGCTGGGTGACACTCCCTTTTTTGAGCTCTAGGAGCCTGCTACATTTAGCTTACATTAAAAGCTGCTCTCTGCCTTTAGGGAATCTCTGGAACAGACCCAATGGGAGCTTTGGCAGTTTTGGTGAATTCACTAATATTTATCTATCCAATCCCCTGGGGCAGAAGGGGATACCGGTCCTGCTCCCCATTTTTTGGGGGGAACCCAGTGTTCTCTGACAATAAACTTCTGCAACAATGTGCTAAATATTAGTAAAAGAAAAGAAGGAAGAAAAAGTAATAGAACAAATGCACAAATAAATTAATGAATGAATGAAGTATAACAATCAAGCATCATTTTGAAATATCACACATCAATTTAATGTTTTCTTTCTTTTGAAAAGTTAATTTATACAAAATTTAGTCACTTGATCTCACTTGAATCCCGTTATTCATCAATTTGCTCTAGCGGGCACCAGTAACATTTCCATTGGACCCTATCATGTGCCCAAGACACCTAGTTGATTGAGGATTATGAAGAGCCTCAAACCATTCCTTTAAGACCTTGACAAAGGAGTCTGACCATCTTGTAGGTGGGTGGCCATGTGATCTTATGACATCCCGTGGGATCCAGTCGGTAACGGCTCAAGACCAGCGGTCGTCTCCAAATCACATTACACGTCCAGCCCATCTGATTTCCGATGCCTTGGCAAGCAAGACAGTGTCCCTGATTCTGGAATAGCGAAGGAGGTCGAAGCTCCAGATTCTTTCTCTCACTTGAGTGAGGTGTGATATTCCAAGCATAGCTTTTTCGATTCCTCTCTGAGAGACCCGAATAGCATTCTCATCCTGCTTTTGTAGGGCCCAGGTCTCTGAGGCATATGTTAATGCAGTGAGAATGGTGGAGTTGAAAAGATGTGCCCTGAGCTGGAGGTTCTTTGTCCTTTTAGCTATTTCTTCTATGCCTTGAAGGCATTCCATGCTGCTCTCTTCCTCCTGCGCAGCTCAGGTTTTAGGTCATTCATCGTGTTGATTTCTCGACCTAGGTACACATAACTCCTGCATTCAGAAATGTCTGTTCCATTGAGAGTGAATGGGACCTGTGGAACTAGTTCATTTTTCATGAACATTGTTTTGTTTAGATTCAGCTGTAGACCTATCTTTCCACATTCTTGGTCGAAGTCAGCCAGCATTTGCGCTGCTTAGCTAATGCTTGGTGTTATTAGAATGATATCATCGGCAAAGCGGAGGTGGTGTAGTTGCCGACCATCTATCTTCACTCCCATTCCTTCCCATTCTAAATTTCGCATGATGTTCTCGAGGGTGGCACTGAATAGTTTTGGTATCACACTGAAAAATGGAATCATAGGGAAGTGGTATCACCCCTGTCAAAACCCTCTTTTGACATCAATGATCACTTCCTTGTAGAATGGTGAGATCCTGGTGGTGAATCCGTAATACAGCTCACGAAGGATCTCGATGTATTGGGTTTGAATGCCCTGTTTGGCTAGGGCTTCAATGACCGCTTTGGTCTCCACAGAATCAAAGGCTTTCTTTAAATCAATGAAAGTGAGACAGAGAGGCATCTTGTACTCCCTACAAACCTCAGTGAGCTTGGTTACCGTGTGGATATGGTAGATTGTGCTGAATTCTTTCCTGAAGCCAGCTTGCTTGCATGGTTGTCTTTCATCTAGTGTTTTGCCAATCCTGTTCAGGATGACTCGAGTGACCAGCTTGTAGATGACAGATAACAGGCAGATGGGGTGATAGTTGCCAATGTTCTGAATGTCTCTGTTCTTGAACAGTAGAACTGTCCTCCTGGTTTTTAATTGGCAGGGCACCTTGCATTCATATAGGTAGCGTGTGAAGAGTCAAGCTAGTGTATTGATGAGTACTGACCGCAGATTCTTCAGGTGTTCGGGTCTGACTTTTGTCTGGGCCAGGTGCTGTTCCCTTCTTTACTGATGAAATGGCATGTCAGGTTTAAGAAGGGAGAACATTGACAATGACATATTCATCCTTTGGAATTTGGTATGTGGGCAAGTGGACGTGGCTATCAAAGAGATCTGAGTAGAAGTCATGGATAATCTTCTCCATTGCCTTTCTGGAAGATGCAATAGATCCATCAGGGCGTCAGAGGGCAGTCATCTTGGTTTTCTGGTTGGGGAAGGACAGGCGGGGTTCAAATGCTTTCCAGGGCATCTGCTGCATCTCCCAGTATTTCTGCTCTTCTGTCTTTGAGGTCTTCTTTTATCGCTTCTCTGCACTGTTTAGCAAGCTTGGACATTAGCATTTGGTCTCCTGAGGCTTGCGTCTTGCCACATTGGTGAATGAGCTAGAGAGTTTCTGAAGACAGGCGTCCTTTTGCGCCTTTCTCTCTCTCAGCATTCTTCGCACAATCATGGAAGTGCTGAACCAGTCGATTGTATTCTTCATCGATGTCGTCAATGGTGGTATCTTCCTATGTTGCTGCAATGGTGCCAAAGAGTTTCAAGTTGGTGGTCGTTCTGGGAGTTCTCTTCTTAAACTTTGCATCCTTTTTTCCCCGGTTGCAGGAAGTAGAATTTTGCACAAAGGATACTGTGGTCCGATCCTGTTTGGAATTTGGGGACAACAGCTACATCGGTCAGGCAAAATCATCGATTGAAGATGATGTGGTCAATTTCATTGTGGAATGTCCACCAGGAGATTCCCATGTCCAAAATTTTGTTTCAGCCTTTTTGAACTGTGAGTTCTCATGAATGGTCTAAGTGGACATGATGAACTCAGATAGTCTCTCACCCTGTTCCTTCCATTCTAGGCCGTGGGTCCCAATGTGGAGTTCTTCAATCAATCTTCTCAGTCCTATCTTGGCATTAAAATCACCGACTATGATCTTTAGAAGGTGTGATCTTTTTTATAGAACTCCAGTTCCATGTAGAATTTCTCAATTTCATCATCCTTGTATGTGGATGTTGGTGCGTAGACAACGAAGAAAGATAGAAATTGCTGGCAGTGGGCCACTCTCTTCAAGTGTAATCGTCCTATCCGGTTTGTTAGGCATTCAAATGAATCAGTGTTGACTGCCATATTCGTGTTGACAAGGACACCAATGCCACCAATGCCTCTTTTCTTCGCATGTTCCAAGGAACAATTCTTCTCTGGTGTCAAATACTGCGTGATCTCGACTGCTGCCGCCTCGTCTCAGTCATACCAATGATGTCATATTTGATCTTTTGCGCTTGCATCATCAGATCCTCGATATAAGCTTCTGATGCCAGCACAAGTGCATTAAAAAGTACAGACAGTCATTTTAGTCCTTCTTTGTTTTGGCAGCCTAGGTTGGCCATGAAATTTTATCAGGCACTGCTTCTTTGCCTTTCTTACTGCTGCCATATTAAGGGCCTCTTTTGGGGTCAGGGAAATAAACATTTTTGTTACTGGTTTTGGCATATCGAATATGTATTGGACAGCTTGCCAGGCTCTGCCGTGTGGCTGCTATACACTCAGAGGCTTGTGGGGCTCTCTCAGAGGGTGGGTAGAATATTCATGGTAATTTGGAGGTAAATCGTGTGGCGAAGTGGCCATGTGCAACTGGGAAAGCTGGTATTTGCTCTGCGAAATGTATCTGAGTCTGTGGCTCAAGCATTCCTGGGCTTGAAATACTCTCCTCTGAAAAGCGGGTCTCTGAAGGGTGGGTCCTTGTAGAGTGGGTTTCTGACAAGCCTGGCTGGAGACTGGCTTAATCTCTTGGGTGGAGATGTTACGAGCTGCGGAGTGTGGATGGTGAAGATCGCTGCCAGCAAAGTGTGGGGGGTTTCTCTGGGTTCTTCTGAGGCTCTATCAGGATGGTGGACTCGGGTCTGAAGTCACTCTCATGGTCTGTGGAATGCAGGGTGTTCAACAGGGAATTCTGGTATCTGCTCTGCCAGGTATATCTGCAATTAGTAAATTTAGTAAATTCACCAAATATTGGTTGAATGCTACAATTATAAAGTCATTCATTACTGGTTAGATCCATAGAAAAATGAACTATTATTCATCAGTGAGAATATATTGTTTTCTTTGTAAACCAAATTGTTTCCTCTTTGGGAAAACAGCATAGTTATTTGTATATAATGTAGATGAATTCAAAATTTTGGAACATTATGGAAAAATGTTGTGAGTTATTTTTATTCATGCTAGTAATTGTATCTAGGATACAATTAATAGCATTTGCAATTACTAGTATTATTAGTACAATTACTAGTATTAGACAATTACTAGTATTATTAGTATAACTAGAAACAATTCTAGTATAGTATTATTTCTAGTATTTCTATAACTGGAAATTTTCTGATATTATCAAAACAGGTCATGGAAATGAGGAACACATCAGATCAAAGCAAAAAGATATGTAGAAACAAAAATAAGTTTGTTTTATATGTTTATTCATATCTTTAATTTATTTTAAAAAACAAGAAAAATATACCAGGCACACAATGATCTAAATTTCTGAATGATTGAGAAAAATTCACAATACAGTACTGAACTAAAGACAAGAAGAATATTTAAGTATTCTACATATTGTTATATGACCTAATAACTAATATGTATATTAATATGGTTTTGATTCATAAATATAATATACTTATACATAGATATGCAAAAAACTTATGCACAAAAATTCATAGGCGTATGATTCATAATAGTCAAAAAGGTCAGAACCAAAATGACTTGCTTACACATATGTGAGATCCTGGGCTTGATTCCAACACTGCTAAAACCAAACTGACAAAACTAAAAAAAAAAACAAACGATAATGGATATACAAAAATGATATGTCCAAACAACAGAATGCTAGTCATAAAAGTGCAGCATGGATGAACTCCTGCCCCTTGAGGTTGCAGATGTGGCTGTGGTGCCCGACTGCATTGGCAGGTGGCAGACAGGAGACAGGCTTGTCTACACATGCAGGGCTTGGCCCTGTGGACCCTGGATGGTTGATGGTCTGACATAGAAAAAAGACTGGGATGAACCCAAAGCCACGGCAGAGCCTGCTATGTTACCTGTGGTGTATTCAATATGTCAAAAAACAGTAACAATAGTGGACCTCATTCTAGAGCAAATAGATGAACAATGGGAAGACAGTGACATATCGTTACATAATTTAGCAAATGTTATTAAGTACATGGTGCAAAATGAATCACTGCATAGGTGAGGACATTATCTTTCTGGGTCTCTGCTCTAGATGCTTGACCTGATTCAACCATGAGCATCCCAATTTGTCTTCTTTCAAGGCTGAACAAAAGAATGAAAGGGTACTAACAATGAAGATTTGGGAATCTAAGTACATGGTTTGGGAATCCAAGATAAGGCAAAAATCTAAGATTTATGCCTTAAATCTGCCACCTACAGATTTAGCAAATGACTTCATTTTTAGAGCCTTGGTTTCCTAAATATGTGAAATAGAAATAATAATGACTTGAGTTCACAGGAATTTTGACATTTAAACTTTGAATCAGTTATTTAAAACAATTTTTCCTAGTGTACAGGGTACTGTCCATGTTTAATAAACATTAATTAATATTCTAATTGTCTAGTTAGGTACAAGGTAGATACAGTCTTTGGATAGAGTGGCTGTGAGTTCGGTAGACCTGAGACACCTCCTAATAGCATCCTAGGAACACAAGTTCTTAGACTTCTTCTGGTATCAACACAATTTTATTATTTCCCATATCAAAAACATGTGCACTTAATCAGTTTTATAAAATTTATGATAGAATGATTAAAATGAACTTAATTAATCTACAAAAACATGATGAAAAATTACCAATTAATATTTAAAATATGTTATTAATTTTGTAAATGTTTTAATAGCATGTGTACAAGAAATTTATCCAGTGACTTTCACACACTTTTGAAGTTTTTAGAAAATTGATATCAATTATCACTGCAATATCTCAAAATTAATGGGATACTGCATATAAAATGTTGTAGCTTTTATCTTTAGGGAGTCTCATTATCACAAGAGGCTTAGGCTGCATTCTAGCTGCTAATGAGATGAGTAATAACTGCGTGATTTTATGCCATGTTCTTTTCTACAAGTCATACACTGATGCTCTGGAAAACAATATAAGAAAACCTTGACTTTCGTTTGATGATACACTCATCACACTTATCAAAGAGAAGCTCAAATAAAGAGATTAAATAAAGGAAGGGAGAAAGAAAGAAAAAGAAAGAAAGAAAGGAAGAAAGGAAGAAAGAAAGAAAGAAAGAAAGGAAGGAAGGAAGGAAGGAAGGAAAGGAAGGAAGGAAGGAAGGAAGGAAGGAAAGAAGGGAGGGAGGGAAGAAAGGGAGGAAGGAAGGAAGGAAGGGAGGAAGGGAGGGAGAAAGGAAGAGAGGAAGAGAGGAAGAGAGGAAGGAAGCGAGGAAGAGAGGAAAAAAGAGAGAAAGAAAGAGAGAAAGAGAGAAGGAAAGAGAGAAAGAAGACAGACAGAAAGAAAGAAAGAAGGAAGGAAGAAGGAAGGAAGGAAGGGAGGGAGGGAGGGAGCAAGGAAGGGAGGAAGGGAGGAAGGGAGAGAGAAAGAGAGAGAAAGAGAGAAAGAAAGAATTAATGAAAGAAAGAAAGAGAGAGAGAAAGAAAGGAAGGAAGGAAGGAAGTGAGGGAGGAAGGGAGGCAGGAAGGGATGAAGAAGAGAGGAAGGAAGAGAGGAAGGAAGGGAGGAAGGAAGGGAGAAAGGAATGGAGGCAGGAAAGGAGGAAGGAATGAGGGAAGGAAGGGAGGAAGGAAGATAGAAAGAGAGAGAAACAGAGAGAGAAAGAAAGAAAGAAAGAAGGAAGGAAAGAAAGAAAGAAAGAAAGAAAAGAAAGAAAGAAAGAAAGAAAGAAAAAGAAAGAAAGGAAGGAAGGAAGGAAGGAAGGAAGGAAGGAAGGAAGGAAGGAAGGACGGAAGAAAGAGAAAGAAAGAAAGAAAAAAGAAAGAAAGAAAGAAAAAAAGAAAGAAAGAAAGAAAGAAAGAAAGAAAGAAAGAAAGGAAAGAAAGAAAAGAAAGAAAGAAAGAAAGAAAGAGAGAGATAAAGAAAGAAAGATAGAGAGAAAGAGAGAGAGAAAGAAAGAAAGTAAGGAAGGGAGGAAGGAAGATAGAAATAGAGAGAGAAAGAAAGAAGAAAGAAAGAAAGAAAGAAAGAAAGAAAGAAAGAAAGAAAGAAAGAAAGAAAGAAAGAAAGAAAGAAAGAAAGAAAGAAAGAAAGAAAGAAAGAAAGAAAGAAAGAAAGAAAGGAAGGAAGGAAGGAAGAAAGAAAGGAAGGAAGGAAGAAAGAAAGAAAGAAAGAAAGAAAGAAAGAAAGAAAGAAAGAAAGAAAGAAAGAAAGAAAGAAAGAGAAAGAAAGAAAAGGAGGATAGAAAGGAGGGAGAGAGGGAGGGAGGGAAGAAGGAAGGAAGGGAGGATGGAAGGAAGGAAGGAAGAAATGAACAAAGCAACTAAAATGGGTTAATGCGTGTTATTCTTGTTTATTTATCTTCCCAGTCACCTATGCTAATCAAATGTCAATAACTCTAAGACCTTTGGGAGCTGTTGTAGAGGTTAGAAAAGGCTGATATGTTCTCAAAATTGCTGTGAAAATAGTAATTGACAATATCAAATTATTTCAACATAATCTAATATGACTTTTGGTATGACTCGCTGATGTCTCTAAATTCTCTATTTATTAAAGCAATTATTGTTATTATTTTATGGATCAGACCCAGCAGTGCTCAAGACTTAATCCTGAGTCTATGCTCAAGAATTAGTACTGGCAGGGGACCAAATGGGGTGCAGGAATCAAACACAGATAGGTTTGACAAACACATGTAGCATATAAGACACATGTAGCGTATAAGACAAGTGCTTGCTGAACTGCCTCTCTAATCCTGGTTTCACTGAATTTTGAATGCTTATAAAGAATTGTATTTTTCTTGTTAATGGAAAGCAAAACATATTGATATACTAGAACATTACTCAAGACCCAAGGAAAAATCTATTTTAATACGACACCAGTATTTTTATAAAGAAAAAAATAGAAATGGAAAATCATATATGTCAAGCATAAGTTGACTAAAGCAGAACTTTCCTGAAAGATAAGTTTTTAGAATTATATTTTCTTGATGGATTGTGAATGCGTGTAAGTTGAAATGTGCATTTCCAGTAGATTTTTTAACAAGGTTTTTAAATAAGAGAGTTGGGATGTAGATGGAGGTGTAGGTATAGAAATACTACTTTAGTTTGGCCCTTGCTGTTTCAGTTCTCAAGGTTTAATGGTCAAATAAATATAATGAATTATATTTAAATATAATGAATTATATTTTCATTATATTTAAATATAATGAAAATATAAATATAATGAATTATATAATTCATTACATATAATGAATATAATGGTTTAAATATAATGAATTATATTTAAATTATAATATTTAAATTATAATATTATATATTTAAATATAATGAATTATATTTAAATGGTTTAAATGTAATGAATTATAATGAATATAATGGTTTAAATATAATGAATTATATTTTCTTGATGGATTGTGAATGCATGGAAGTTGAAATGCATTTCCAGTAGATTTTTTAACAAGGTTTTTAAATAAGAGAGTTGGGATGTAGATGGAGGTGTAGGTATAGAAATACTACTTCAGTTTGGCCCTTGCTGTTCTAGTTCTCAAGGTTTAATGGTCAGGCCTTGATGACATAGTGTAGCTTAGCCTGACAAGCAGGAGGCCATTATGGTGCAGGGGATTAAGCTAAGGGCATTTTCCATGCTAGGTATATGCTTTACGACTCAAAGTATATGCCAAGGTTTCTTAGATCAGCCACCAATTTTTTTCAATTTGATATTCAGAATTTCAAATAAAGCTTCAGAGGTATATAAGGAAACATACACTTCCCATACTGGTTTTTTTTTATTAGACTTAGAGATGCGATAAGAATCAACATATGAAATCTAGATAAAATCATGTTTTTCTACAAAAAAAGTATAGAACTGTATGTATCCTGTTAAATAAAAATAGTGAGAGAAAGAATAACAAATGCTGGGTGTAATAGAGAATAAAATATAGGTGTATTTTTATCATATGCAGTATTAATCAGTGACAAAAACTTGGCTATGTATAAGGGGGAACAGGAAGAGGGAATGGAGATTGGACCACATAACATAAAGGCAGTGGTAAAGGGCCAGAGACACTCTGTAATATTGTATACTAACTTTGCACAACAATGCTATAAATGTAACTTGTAACCATATTACCTAAATTATAATAACAAATAAAAATAGACAAAGATAAATCCTGTAGAGAAAATTGCTAGATATCTGGAAGGTTCACATTTGACATAATGTATCATTGATTTGAAGATTTATCAAAGCAATACATTTGCATGTTTCATTGAGAATGAATATTTTTAAATAAATTTTATAGTGTCACTCTTTTGGCACTGAAAGATAGTAGAGGCAGAAAGAAATGTGCTTTCCTCTTATGTGCCCCACCCTGGTTCTGTCCTTAGCACCACATAAGGTTACCTGACAACTGTGCAGTGACCCCTGAGCAGAGTCAGGAGTCAACTTGAGCACAACTAGGTATCAGTAGGTCCTAATACAGGCAAATACAATTTAAGTCGACTTTTTTGACGTTTTGGGTCACACCTGGTGATGCTTAGAGGTTACTTTTAGCTTAGTACTCAGCAATTGCTGTGGCAATTCTTGGAGTACCATTTTGTATAGAACATGGGTTGGTTGCATGCGAAGCAAAAGCCCTACCCTTTGTACTATCACTTTTGACCCAAAATTACTTTTTTAATAGCATAAAAATATTTATTGTGTTACCAAAACACATTGATAAAATCAGTTCTTTTCACTTCATTTCTTACATTTTCAAAGATGTCCCATACAAGTAATAAATAAGGAACAATTGTAGATACACACACATATGTATATAATATATCTTAGGATAATGAGTTAAATTTTGTAACCAGGTAGTGGCTTGGGCCTATAAAGAAAGAACAGAATAGCAGAAGAGTTGTGTCAGAGAGGTAGCAGTGAGATTGTAGGGTGAATGACAGCTAACTACCGTTTGCTCATTTCCAAGGTTTGAGGGGGAGCGATTGGGATCTGTGAGCAGGGTTTTGGAGCGGAGATCCCTAACTGTCCCTGAGCATGGCAACAAGGACTTCTGCTTTCACACAGAAAGGAATTTGTCGTGAACTTGAATGAGTCTGGAAGCAGATGGTCTTCCTGAGTCAAAAAGAAGAAAAATTAACCTTGCTATCACTGTGATATGAACTTTGAGAACTCCAAGCAGAGAACTGAGATACATTTTGCATGAATTTTAAATGTTGTAAAGAGATAATATACTGATGTTATTTTAAGTTTCTACATGCATTTGAATGTGTTATGGCAACATAAGAATTGTAGTATGGCACTTTACCATTTCATTTCTACAACAAATATATAGATAACCGAAATAGTTCAATGATGTCATAAAAAAAAACTAAGTCCATTAGAAGTTTTAAATGAATTTTGAGCTAGACTGTAATTATCTCTTCAGATTATTTACTCTTTTCTCTGAATAGGGACAGAGCTGCTACCGGCTCAACTTGTGTGCAGCTGATCATGAGGCACCCAGGAGGGAAGGCGGGTCTAGCCCTGACCCATCATCCCAAAAAAGAGCCTTGCAATAAGCCAGAGGAACACTCACACCATGAGGACAGCCATTTTCAACATCCAGACTCCACAGCTCGTCAGAGCTCCACCCAAGATAAAGCCCATCTCTCCCTGTTCATTAGTAAATTCACGAACTGAGAGCTTACTATGGAGAGTATACCACCTGCATGGCAAATACCTGTGTTGTATTTGATATGCCAAAAACCAGTACCAATTATAGACCTCATTCCCATGACCTGAATGAATAGTTTGAGGCCTTTTGTGTTCCTGAAGTGAGCAGATGTCCTTGGGCTACACCAGCTCGCAGCAGGGACATATAAAGATGCCCACCGAGCGAATCAATGAACAGCAGGAAGACAAATGATTCAAGTGATTCTCTGAAAAAATCCAATTCCTAATGTATTGGGAAGACTATAAGTCCTCTTCAAGTATTTAACTTTTCCTGTTTAAATAGTCAGCTCTACTGATATTTTAGATCATATCTTATATATTTTATGAAAATCAGAGATTGGTTTGACTAAACATTTTGTTTGTTGAAGAAATAGCACTATGTATACCATGATACTTGGTTAACCACCAACAGTTACGAATCTTTTGGTCTCATTTCTAGTTTCTATATATCAATATTTGTTCTTTTAATAATATCTCTACTTCTTGTTAACAAAAAACTCAATTTGTTGTGAAAGATAATATCATGGTATTCCAGTTACAAATATTCTGGAAGACGAGGATACAAGGTGATCCAATTAACAGAGATGGTTTTAACTTATGTATATTGTTTCGTGTGGTGCACACCCAGTGCTTGGGGATCAATCCTAAAAAAAGTTTGGGGAGAGAATATGGGTTGTCAGAAATTTAACTTAAGTCTGCCACATGCAAGGTAATCAGACTACCCACTATACTATTCCTCCAGCCTCCATTATAATTTTGTTCTGAGTGTAAAAACATTTAAGAATACTTTAAATAATTAGGATAATACACTCATATGAAAGACTGAGGCAATGGAGATATAAAATGTATATCATACAAGTGGAAAATTTTTCTGAAGTTAAATATAGAGTTCGTGTCTATTTAAAGAAGAGAATTTCTGTTTGATTTTTGTAATGATGGGAATCAGTAGAAGGTGGTAATAATCTGTTAGGGCTTATTCATTTGGTGCTGGCTATCCACCCCATGCACCAGGGGCCTCATGGCCCAGATGTTGGTTTACAGCCCAGGCACCGGAGCAGTGCTTGTCAATCTAGAAGTTCCCAGATGCTTTCCTGGTGCCTCTATTTGTAGTCTCAGCCAGGTTCAGAATCCTGGCCTTAGCAGTTTAAGTCTTCTGTTATAGACCTGGGGTACTGTCCCTTTAAAGGATGTTCTCTAACAGTAATCCAAGTAAAACATTCTTTGCTTAAATTTATTTTCGGACCTGACCAAGCAGTATTCAGCTCAATCTAGGGTCTTCACTAAAAGATTACTCCTGATGGAGTTAGGGCACCTTACTGAGTCTCAGTAAGTTTAAATACATGTTGGCTGCAAGCAAGGCAAGCTTCTAACCTGTTATATGATCTCTCCTGCCCCATTAAACATCTCTTGAAAAATAAATAATAGAATAGTTTCAATTTATTCCCCTAATCTCAGATATGTTAGATAGTTGTTAGGTATTGGCCATAAACAAAATAAAATAGATATATTGATAGTCTTATGTGTAAAAATAGGGTAATTCAGTGAGATTTTTATTGTATAGTCAACAACAAAAGATCACATGGCCGCCCACCTACAAGATGGTCAGACTTCTTCGTCAAGACCCTGAAGCGAATGGTTTGAGGCTCTTTGCATTACTGAATCAGCCAGATGCCATTGGTAGCTACACTGGCACATGATAGGGTCAAATGGAAATATTACTGGTGCCCACTCAAGCAAATTGACAAATAATGGGATGTCAAGTGATCAAGTGATCACGAGTCAACAACAAATAGGTATCTTATATACTTGGCATAGAATAAACCAAATAAATGAATTGTAATAATAGAAAAAATGCTAATATGACTAAACCTTTTTTGAGGAAAGGGTTATATGTTAATCATGCTTGTATCAATTTCACAAAGCATAATCTCTGTCATATATTTGGTGCCAAAATGTGTCAATACATTTTCTACAAGTATTACTTTTTATTTTCTAGCTTTTTGTTTATATATCTTGTCAATAAATTGATTCATAACATGAAAATACAACACAGTACATATTACTTTCTCTGACATAGTGGGTTATTAATAAAGAACTATGCAATTTTATTAACCTCTTTAAGGTTTAAAGTTTTGAGTGATTTTCTCATCTGCTCATACTTTTAAAAAATCTTTTTTAAATACTTATGAGTAGAAAGTATTTTTTAATAATTCCTGGTCTTAGGGTATATCAGGCACTGGTAGCACTTCAAAAGAAAAAACAGCCAACCCCATCAAAAAATGGGGAGAAGAAATGAACAGAAGCTTCCAAAAAAGAAGAAATTGAATTGCCAAAAGATATATGAAAAAGTGCTCTTCATCTTTAATCATCAGGGAGTTGCAAATCGAAACAACAATGAGGTACTACCATCTCACACCACAGAGACTGGCACACATCCAAAACAGCAAGAACAACCGGTGCTGGAGGGGATGTGGGGAAAAAAGGGACTCTCATCCACTGTTGGTGGGAGTGCCGACTGGTCCAGCCCTTTTTGGAAAACAATATGGGCATCCCTCCGAAAAATAGATATTGAGCTCCCATTTGATCCAGCAATAGTACTCCTGGGAATATACCCGAGAGACTGAAAAACATATAGCAGAAACACTATCTGTACATCTTTATTCATCTCTGTGCAATTCACTATAGCTAGTATCTGGAAACAACCTAAATGCCCGAGAACAGAGGACTGGCTAAAGAAACTGTGGTTCATCTACACTATGGAATACTATGCAGCTGTCAGAAAAGACGAAATTTTGAAATTTACCTGCAAATGGATGGACATGGAGACTATCATGCTGAGTGAAATTAGTCAGAAGGAAAAGGACAGGTATAGAATGACTGCATTCATTAATAGGATATAAATAGATACCAGTGCTTTATTAAATGTGGGAAATGGTAATGGTAGATTAAAACTCACCATTGAATATACACAAAGAGACTTTAGTGATAAACTCTAAATATCTGCAGGGCTAGCCACAATGTGTAAAATAAGAGGGAGAGAGATGCAGAGACAGACAAAGAGAGACAGAGAGAGAAAGAGAGGAATCAGGGCTGCCTTGTATTGAGGCAGACTGAGGGTGGGTGGGAGGGGTGGGGTACACTGCTGGTGGAAATGGGGCACTGGTGGAGGGATGGGTACTGGAATACTGTATTACCAAGAACCAATTATGAACACCTTTGTAATTGTATGTCTCATGGTGGTATAATAAAAAATTAAAAAAATATTACTGGTCTTCCTAACATTTAAAGTCAAGTACGAAGCATTAGGGAGTTGATTAAACATCTAATGCTGTTTAAGTGCCAATAATGAAATAAAACCGAGAAAATTTATTATTCCTAGTATAATGCTAAAAATTTCTATGATGAATCTTTAGTTTTAATTTAAATTTATGAATAGTCTTATAAATAGTTTTTCTTACTAATCAAAGAGATCAAACAAACATCCACTAAAAAGCATTCTCTTTTTCATTCATGTACCATATAGCATGGGCTAAAGTCACTGAGCTTCCGTGGAGATGGAGCTGGGGTCCATCTCCATGGAGTCCATCTCCCACCTCTGTCCCTTCTTGGAGGCCCCGTGGACCCACCCAGGAACTGCTCGAGGGCTGTCTGCTGTGATCCAGAGATACTGACACCCTGGGGCAGAGCTGCTACCGCTCTTATGGTGCTTCGCTGATCATGAAGAGTCCAGGAGGGAGGGCGGATTATGGCCCTAATACACCACCCATAGAGCCAGAAGAATCCAGAGGAAACCCCTGCACCGTAATGGCAATCATTTTCAATGGCAGGACTCCACAGCTTGTAGAGCCCCTCCCTAGAGAGAAGCTGATTTCAAGCCCAAATACTCAGTGTACTTGAAGACCTGCCCTGTTACAAATTCTCTATCTACTGAGAAAGGGAAAAGGAAGGAGATGAGAATGTTTCTAGCCTGACTGTAGACTGCACCCCCTGGGATAAATCCAGTGCCATGACAGAGCCTTGCAAGCTACCCATGGTGTATTCAATATATCGAAAACAGTAAGGATAAACCTCATTCCCAACAAATGGAGACCTTACTGGCACCCTGTCGAGTAACTTAATGAACAATGGGAAGATATGTGATACAAGTGCTACCATATACTGTAGTCTTGAAAGTATGCCTTGATGGTGCACATATTAGCCAGTTTGTATCCCCAGACTTAAGTTATTGCCTTTTAGAAATTGAAAATAACATTTTTCATTAGAGTTCTGGGAGATAACTCTAGCATAACACTTGTTATGCTTTAAAATTGTTGATTTACTTCTCTGTTTCCTCCATAAATACATAATAATCTCCTTGAGAACAAATATTACTTATCTCCTACTACTATCAGCAGAGCCTTGTACATAATTGGCTCTCATTTAATGTAAGAAAGAACAAAACTCTTTGTTCATTCAACAATTATTGCTTTCATTTATGCCAAGAATACTTGATATAGAATCTCTATATCTTCCTAATTACTGCTTTATGTAAATTCTGATGATTAATAGTAATATGAACTATTTTATGTTCATGTTTACAGTTAAAACGTACTCAAGCTGTAATAAAATATGGGGCGATTTTATTCATGAGTTTCTTTACTATTGTCATGATCTGATTTAGTAGACAATCCTAAAGCTTCATCTATTGTAATATACCTCAGTCAGTCATTATGACATTCATATGATTTGTATATGTTAACAGAACTTGCTTTTAGGGTGTGTGTGTGTGTTTGTATGTGTGTAAACTTAGTCTCTAAAATTGTTAATCACATAGAATAAGAATTTTATTGGGAAAAGAAAGTAAGAATGAACTAGTTCTAATAGTATTAAAAGAATACTAACATTTTCAGTCCATGAAGTCAGTGATTTATTCCAAGAACATAGAGTTCTTCAGAGAAGATAAAGACATTGAATGTAATTGAAGCATCAATAAAAAGTAATTAATTAATTAACCAATTAATAAATGCAGGTCCCTTAGGTGTATGTTAACGAAGGGGGAACAGTGGAGTCGAAGAGATGTTCCTGGAGCAGGAGTTTCTTTGTCCTTTTAGCTATTTCTTTGATACTCTTGAAGGCATTCATGCTGCTCTCTTCCTTCTGCACAGCTCAGGTTTTAGGTCATTGTTCGTGTTGAGTTCTTGACCTAGGTACACATAACTGCTGCATTCAGAGATGTTTGTTCCATTGAGAGTGAATAGGACCTCTGGAACTAGTTCATTTTTCATGAACATTGTTTTGTTGAGATTCAGCTGTAGAACTACCTTTCCACATTCTCGAAGTCAGCCAGCATTTGTGCCATTTGGCTAATATTTGGTGTTATTAGAACTATGTCATCAGTGAAGCGAAGGTGGTGTAGTTGCCTGCCACTCCCATTCATTCCCATTCTAATTGTCATATGATGTACTTGAGGGTGGCGCTGAAGTTTTAATGATATAGCATCACCCTGCCAAACCCTCTTTTGACATCAATGATCACTTCCTTGTAGAATGGTGAGATCCTGGTGGTGGATCCTTAATACAGCTCACAAAGGATCTTGATGTATTGGGTATGAACACACTGTTTGGCTAGGGCTTCCATGACTACTTTGGTCTCAACAAAATCAAAGGCTTTCTTTAAATCAATGAACCTGAGACAGCAGCATTCTGTAAATGTATTTCACTTCTGTGATCAGGTTTTGCTACGTGGAATTTATATGGCTTCCAAAAAGGATGTTACACAAATGGGCCTAATACAATTGCTCAGGCAGAGTTAAGAAGACAGAAATTAGACATAAAAACAAATCTAAAGGAATCCTTGAGCAACAAGTCTTTCAGAAATCTAGGTCATGGGGGCTGTAGCTGCAGCATAACAGGTAGGGCTTTTACCTTGCATGTGTCCGACCCAGATTCAATCCCCGGCCACCCATATGCTTTCCCAAACACCACCAGGAGTAATTCCTGAGTCACTATCACTATCACTATCTTCCCGTTAATCATCTATTTGCTAGAGCGGGCACCAGTAATATCTCCATATGTCCTGTCTCATGCTAGTAGAACCCAAAGGCATCCGCTTGCTCCAGGAACATAAAGAGCCTCAAACCATTATATTAGGTCATGGGAATGACCTGATATAAATGTTACTGGTATTGGGCATATCAAATACAAGATGAGCAGCTTGCCAGGCTTGCATGCGGGTGGCATACTCCTGTAATCACCTCTAAATAAAGCAATTATTAATGAACCGTGCGGTTGCTAGTGGCCGGGCTAGCCGGGCTGTGATAGTCTGGTTTGCTGGGTGGAATTGTGACGAGAGGGAAGTTCGGATTTGGAAAACAGCAAACTCCATGGAGTCGGGAGGGGGTCATCTGGCTTGTTGTGAGGCTCTGCTGGGGTGGCAGGCCAGGGCTAGAACCCACCATGCCTCCCGGTGCCTCATGCGCAGCTGGGCACAGGGAGAGCAAGTAGCAGCTCTCTGTACTCCTAAGTACAGAGTCAGAAATAACCACTGAATTTTTCCAGGTGTGACACAAAAATTAACGATTAAAAGAATTCTAGGTCCTGTACTGTCAAACTACGCTGGGTGCCTCAACAAAATCCAGGAGCAGGGTAAAGGGATCCCCTTCTGCCCCGGTGATTAGCCTCTGGGGGACAGAGAAAGATGTGAGAATCCTGCAAAATTTCAAAAGGCTTTACTCACACTTATTCTGGTATACATTCTAGTAGCAAGAAAACCTCAGGCTTTAGGTTCCTAGCTGGGCCCCGCCATGTGTAGGTTTAGAATCCTAGGCCAAGATGCCATTACAATGAGCTAAGGCTCAACAGGGAGGAGAACAGAGAGAAGGAGGGCAGAGGCAGAGGGCAAAAAGGAAGAGGAGAGAAAAGGTGTAGAAGAAAGCAGGCTTCTTTTAACTTTTCAGCCCTGACTGACTCACAGAGAGCAGTTAGGGTCAATTCCCTCAGGTAACTTCTGCAGTACTTCACATAGTCCTATTGAAATGTTAATATCATCCCAACAAAGGCTGAAGACCTGTGCTTTTCCACAAGGCCCTATGTAGATGGGGGGGAAGGGTATGCATCTGTCATTAATATTATACAGCCAGGTACATATTTCTCCAATCCTTCACAAGATGCTCATCTTTACTTCATAGTTGTTTCGTATATTAGCCTCTAGATTTATTAGCCTCCATGCTTGCTTGGAGGCAAAGAGCATTTATCTCTGCTCTAATTACTTAGAGATCCAAGGTGGCCAGGTAAATATACTGATAAGATCTATCTAGTCCCATGGTGATTATGGTAGCATGAGAGAAAATATTTATACCAGCTAACATAGAATACATTGTAAGATATACTGCCACATAAAATTACAGATCCAACTGTTTTCCACCACTTATCTACAAAGTAGCCCTTAGGAGGTAAATCCAGGCAAGAATCAAAGGCTCTGGGAAACAGTGTACTGCAACACTGTCCTAATTCCTTTTTTCTTTAAGATCCTACACCTTCAGAATAACAAATGACATTTTTAAATATCACTGAAGCAGACTTATAATAATATTCCCTTTCCTAAAATTTTTTCTGCAAAATTTCTGGGAATCCTGTTTTATGATACTGACATTTTCTCTCTCCTGCACTTTCTATCACCTGCGCCAGGAAGAAGCAGTAGTTAGGACTTCACCTTCATGTATAAAAACACCTCTCTGCCACAGAGCACAGGGAGTCTAACTCACGAAGTCTAATTCGCTTGTGCCTGGGTAGCTAAAATGTACCAGTAATCCAATAACTTCAACGCACCTTTAGTACCTTAGAGGAAGCTTTATATATAATCACCTAAACTTTATTTCAAAACTCTTCTATGGCAAATGAAGTCTAAGAGGACTGGTAAAATGATATTTAAAAAAGAACATTATTAAAAAATTCATCAGGTCTTTATAATTTCAGAAACCACATAAAAAAGAACAACTCTTTAAAATGGAAATTTGGCTTCCACAGATATCAAAATGGGCATATTTCCTGCCCAGCTTAAAGACTGTTCAGTGATGAAAATGTGTCTAAATTGATTAGCTTAGAAAGATAATCGTCTGGTACAAAAGTAATTGCTAACACTTAACGAATTTAGACCACTCTAGGAGAAGAAATAGCTGGAGGCTATGAAAACTGACTTCTGCAATTTCTATTTCACACAAATAATTATTTCAAGAAACAAATGAAGTCTTATTTATTGGCAGTAGGACATGGATCCTTGGTGATCACCACTGAAAAAGGAAACTGTGAAATTAATTTGTACTTAGGAAAGCTGCACTAATTTCAGCAACACTGTCCTTTGAATTTCAGTTAGTATTTATGCAAGTTATTATTACCTTAAGCCATTTTAGCACAGTAGCCAGTATTCAATCAGCTTTCAAAACAGATTTCCAGTGTATATTTTTATTTTTCCTTGGTATTGACCAATATCATATGACAAATTAGTTATCTGCAATATGTAATGACAAGGCTATATGTTGAGAAAGAAATATTTTAAAATTACTCAGCTCTGTATTAAAAATATCACAATAGGAATCCAAATCTTAATAACAAAACTTTTCATAAGCAGCTTCAAAATAGTATTTGTTCTGTTGATTCTTAGGAAAGAGCAAAAAAAAAAAGTTATCAAATTATCATAAGCATACTAGCCACATCTTTAGAAAAATGAAAATATATGTAAAATGCCAAGAACTGTAAGACAGAAAATATTTCCTTTCTTTCCAACTATTACCTTACAGATTTTATATAGTGGTTGATGGATGTTAGTGAAAACACATTCTTTTTCCTTGTAAATAATTATAATTGTGGGGGCTGGAGCGATAGCCCAGTGGGTAGGGCATTGGCCCTGCATACGGCCTGCCTGTGCCCTCCCAGATTTGATCCCCGGCATCCCATATGGTCCCCCGAGCACCACCAGGAATGATTTCTGAGTGCAGAGCCAGGAGTAACCCCTGAGCATGGCGGGTGTGACCCAAAAAAGCAAAAAAAAATAATAATAATTATAATTGTTTTATTGAGCTTTGGAACAGTTATTTTTAATTATATATCCACGAGATAGATAATCACAAAACTGTTCTTGATTTGGTTTCAGTCATACAGTGTTCCAACACACATAACTCCAAGAGTGTACTTTTTCCCAACACCAATGTCCCTGGTTTCCCTCCCTCATCCAACCTGCCTCTATGGCAGACACTTTTCTTCTCTCTCTCTCTCTTTCTCTCTCTCTCTTTATCTATCTATCTATCCATCATTTATCTATCTATCTCTTTTTCTCTCTTTCTCTCTCTACCCCTCTCACTCTATTGCAAACACATTTTTAAAGTGACTTTAGAAATGATAGTGAAAGCAATGATCATTTAATAAAACCTGTCTATTTCCTTTGTGCATGTACCCCCACTGCAAACAATTTCAATTTACCAAGGTGATATCACCAAAAGCAGAGTTGGGAAAGATGCCCACAATTACTTCACCTGAGAGCCAGTTCCAAAACATCACTGGAATGATATTTCTGTTATACTGATTGAAGAACAAATACTCTGAGAAAATAAATGAAATAAACACTCTCTATAGTGTTCTGGATTTCTGTGATTATTAATCTTATTATTTATGGACTTGTCTGTCTTCCTTACCAGAAAGAATTACTTTCCTTCGGCTTATTCATATCAGTAGCAACTAGCACAAGAAAATTCTTAGATTACTAAGAATTTAATAAAAACTTAACATATTCTTCTTGAATTATTTTGTCTATTTGTCTCCCAATTCTCAGAGAATAGAACCAGCACATAATTTAATGTAAACAGAATTTAATGTAAACAGATTTTCAGTTGCTTGGAGTTAGTCAATATTTTTAGGAAATCTTAAGCATGGCATAGACCTTCATCACCTTTATTCCCCAGGAGCTCTTAAATTTTCTTGGCTATTGACTAATCCTAAAAGATGTGCAAAAACATGCCAAATTCAATAACAATATTTTACTCTAGTATGTGTTTTTTAGGAAGTGCTTCATCACTTTTCTTCTTCCCAATAACTTAAAGAAGCATATATTCTTTCAGCAGTAAAACTAGGAATGGAGGAAATTCTATTCTTTGCCTTCCTTCCATTTATTTAATTGTGCCATATTTCAATCCAATTTAATTATTGGACAGGATGGTAAACTTCATTCAATTCATTGGTTAAAGGCTTGTCCTTGTGGGAAATGTGCAGACCTCTTGGACACAATTTTTCATTCAGATGGAAATCCAACAAAATGTATAAACCAAATGTTTCACTTATACATTGTCTACAACCTTATTAACAAATTATTAGGGAATTAGCAACAGCATGGGGACATTATGCCTTGTGAATCACAAAGTAATTCCTGTTCAGTGATGCACATTGAAAACATCTAGTGTTGAATCTGTTTTGACTATGCTTTAATATTAATATGTATAAATCACATCTTCATGATTTAAAAAAGCTGTTGCAATATACTTCTTTAGAGATTCACATTAAATATTGTGAGGTGCCTAGCAAAGTGGTCAGCACATTTAAGGAACTCAAGAATGCTTTTCAAAAAAGAAGTCTTACAGATTTTTGAAAGAGATAAGTTGAATTATTCACTTTTCAATGAGCTATTTTGACATAATTTCAGCATCGAGTAAGTTTCTTTCAATGTAGGTAAAATTTTTAGTTAGAAATTGCCTAATAAAGATTCAAGGGGAAAAAGAAAGGAGCAGAAGCTTTTCTGACAAGCATTTAGTGAATATATTACATAAACTTGTAAATGAAGAAGCTTAAATATCTGCATGAAAGAGGAAAGGTCAAAGGGATTTGAAGATTATCAGCTGACAATTAGAAACAGGAAGACTCTAGAGAGTATTATTAAAAAAATACCATGCACCAACAAAATATCTCTCCAAGTGAAAGTATAAAACCAAGCTAATTGTCCCAATTCTATCAGCAACTAAGGAAATGTGATTTTGTATTTTCAATCCAACTCTTCAGACTTTATATACATTTTGGGAAAGTTAAAATCTCATTGCTTAATATAGTGCAATACTATGGAGATTTTCCCTGAAAAAAATAAATTGTACCTTAATGGTTGGGAAAGAATTCTGATGGTAAACTAGACTTGTTATCTGAGAAGAGCAAAATGGTCCTCTAGGTGCAACTCTGCACAGTGGGGTCCAGGAGACAAGATGATATGAGCAAGAAGACAGTGAGAAAAGTGATAGGCAGGGATGACTGCAGGAACTTGGATTGTTAAGGGAACCCACATGTACTGTAAGATTCCCAAGAATCATTTTAGTTACTAGGTTAATATAACCTGGGGTTGCAGTCTGATATGTATCAACAAAATTTCAGCAATATACCCATGGAAAAGTGTTCATTTATCTCTCACCTGAAGCAGTTGAATCCCATGAGCTCACACAGGGTCTACTTAAAAGCAAAAAGAAGTAATGAAGTTAGTAATGGAGGCAATTAAGGAGTGATAATGTGACTCACATCTGTCACAGTCCAGATATCAAGCACTATTTATATTTAAATATCTAGACACCGATTTTGGTTACTTACCTATGGAAAATGAGATTTCATGCTTTCAAGTCATTTTCACTTTTTAAATTATGTCCATTCCTTGCTTTTAGTCCTTCAGTGTATTTATTGCTGAATAGACATCCAGGAATTGAGTCACTACAGCATGAGAACAAGTGTGTAAATGCTCAAGTAAGTAAGATTATGACTATAGAGTGAGCATGGGTCTGCCAATGTTCAGAATAAATAAGATTATTAGCCAGGCAAATAAATCTGCATGGATACCAATTAACAAGTGAAATATTCTCAGTGTTTCCTCATGGATATGGCATTGTCCAAGGATAGTCTGAGTCTAAATGTTAGTGAGACTGTAGCACACAACCCATCTTAGGAGCTGCCGCCAATTTCTCCTGTACCACCACCATCTTCTTCTCTTCTCATACCTACTTCTCAGCTCACAGGTCAGATTTGTCTTTCACATTATCAAAGGCAAATGAGAAACAGGAAGATGGTAACCTCATCTCAGAGGCATTTAACAGGACAGTTACTGAGATGCCCATGAATATATTTCAGGATTTTTTTTTTGCAATGGCCACATGGCAACTCTGAGTTCTGAGAAACGAAGCAAAACCTATAAGGCTTAGCTTTTATATATTTGATTTGTGTCTTTTTCAGGGCTCATTGAACTGCATCCAGGGGCACCACCAATTTCAGTGCACCTTGTACAGTAGAGCAGTTAGGCTCCCTTTCTCTTCTACTCATTCAACTTTTCTCTCCTCTGCATTACTTAAACATGTCTTTAGTATAGTGAAATGAGATTTGACTTTCCTGGAGAGACCAGTAGTCATGTATTGGTCTTACAGGACTATATTCTTTGACCCTGCAATTGTGGTTCTGAAGAACCTCATGTTTTGTCATAGATGAACACAGTAATCAAATGAAGGGTCTGCCAAGATAAAGAAGCCATCACATTTTCAAGACATAAGTCATTTGCTTTCTCACAGGGAATTTAATTTTTCTACCCTTTCTCTCTTCACAAAGTGTGATTGTGGGGCCTGGGCATGGTACAGCATGAGCTGGATTTTCTCCCCTAGTAGCACAATTTCCAGAGCATCATCAGCAGTAGCCTTAGCTATCCTTGAACACTGCCCATTGGGACTCTGGAAGCTCCAAGCAAATGATGTTGTCTGGAAAATCTGCAGCACTGCAAAGTATGAGCAATATTGCATCCTCAAGGTCTTTGCATTGAACTGCATAGCAGCTTTGGATGAAAATCAACTATAGTACCCTCTACACCTACTGAGTACTGCGTGTGAGCACACCTCAACTCAAATAAATAAAACAGCTGTTCTGTTTAGTGTGTTTGTGTTATCAAGTTTATTCATGCAATCTAGTGTGGATAATAGGGAGAGAAATCAGGAGACTCAGGTATCTGAGCAGGTTATCCCCCACTACCTTTGCTGTGTTCCTTCGATTTCTGCATGGAGGGACTGCTTCTCTTTTGCACAGAGATCTGGTCTTCATCTCAGTTACTGATGCACCACAACACTCTTATCTCCAACTATTTTTTAAGCATCCCCCAGGAATCAAAACAATATTGCAGTCAATTGTTTAAAGATGAAACTTTAAACAAGTGATATTTGTTTAAAGCTTGTTTAAACTTTAAACAAGTGGTATACCAGTCTATATGGTATTTTAGCCCTCAGCCGTACATAGCAAAATCTTGATAAATTTGTGGTCTGGAGAAATAATACAGGGAGAAGAGCATTTGCTTTTCTGAATGCTCACCCTGGTTTGGTCCCTAGCACTGTGCATGGTTCCCCCCAAATACCACAAGGAGAGATTCCTGAGCAAATAGTAAAGATTTAAGCCCTGAAATTCACTGGGTGGGGTCAAAGCCCCCATTCCTCAAGCCACCTGAAAAATAACCTTATTGCTTTTTCTGTAGCAGTATGTTCCTTATGTTGCTACCTAATATAATATCATCAGTAGAATCTAATTTGAATTTGTTGAATATGTGAGCTATATTGTGTGAGGTCAAAAATCTCATTCTGTTCTTAGGATCAATTAGCAACCTATAGCATGTGTGTGGCCAACTGGAGTTTAGTACTAAAAGAAATAACAAAGAAATAATTATCATACAAATAACACAGATATCAGTCATTTTTGTATTGATAGGATAAATATTATTTACCCAGTTTTACCGTCGGTACTCATCAATACACTAGCTCGGCTCTTCACACGCTACCTGTCCAAATGCAAGGTACCCTCCCAATGGAAATCCAGCAGGACAGTTCTACTGTTCAAGAAGGGAGACATTCACGACATCAGCAACTATCGCCCCATCTGCCTGTTGTCTGTCATCTACAAGCTGTTTACACAAGTCATCCTGAACAGGATTAACAGAACACTAGATGAAGGACAACCATGCGAGTAAGCAGGTTTCCGGAAAGGATTCAGCACAATCGACCATATCCACATGGTAACCAAGCTCATTGAGGTTTGTAGGGAGTACAAGATGCCGCTCTGTCTCACGTTCATTGATTTACAGAACGCCTTTGATTCTGTGGAGACTGAAGCAGTCATCGAAGCCCTAGTCAAACAGGGTGTTCAAACCCAATACATCAAGATCCTTCATGAGCTGTATTACGGGTTCACCACCAGGATCTCACCATTCTACAAAGAAGTGATCATTGATGTCAAAAGAGGGGTTCGACAGGGGTGATACCATCTCACCAAAACTCTTCAGTGCCACCCTCGAGAACATCATGAGACAATTAGAATGGGAAGGAATGGGAGTGAAGATAGATGGTCGGCAACTACACCACCTCCGCTTCACTGATGACATCGTTCTAATAACACCAAACATTAGCCAAGTGGCACAAATGCTGGCTGACTTTAACCGAGAATGTGGAAAGGTAGGTCTATAGCTGAATCTGAAGAAAACTATGTTCATGAGAAATGAACTAGTTCCTGAGGCCCCATTCACTCTCAATGGAACAAACATCTCTGAATGCAGCAGTTATGTGTACCTAGGTCGAGAAGTCAACGTGATGAACGACCTAAAACCTGAGCTGCGCAGGAGGAAGAGAGTGGCATGGAATGCCTTCAAAGGCATCGAAGAAATAGCTAAAAGGACAAAGAACCTCAGGCTCCGGGCACATCTCTTCGACTCCACCGTTCTCCCTGCATTAACATACGCCTCAGAGACCTGGGCCCTACGAAAGCAGGATGAGAATGCTATTCGGGTCTCCCAGAGAGGCATAGAAAGAGCTATGCTTGGAATATCACGTCTCACTCAAGTGAGTGAAGGAATCCGGAGTTCTGACCTCCGTCGCTATTAGAATCAGGGACACTGTCTCATTTGCTAAGGCATCGAAAATCAGATGGGCTGGACATGTAATGCGATTTGGAGACAATCGCTGGACTAGAGCTGTTACCGACTGGATCCCACGGGATGTCAAAAAATCACGTGGCCGCCCACCTACAAGATGGTCAGACTTCCTTGTTAAGACCCTGAAGGAACGGTTTGAGGCTCTTCATATTCCTGAATCAACCAGATGCCATTGGGCTACATTGGCACGTGATAGGGTCCAATGGAAATGTTACTGGCGCCCGCTCCAGCAAATCGATGAATAATGGGATTCAAGTGATCAAGTGATCAAGTGACCCAATTTTACAAATAGACAAAACATTCAGATCAAGTTTTCACCTAAACCTATTGGGAGAAACCTATTGTAAGACAACATAATGCCATTGTAAGATAACATACATCCAAGAAAAAGTCCTCAAGGATCTTCTTATTTGTTCTTGCATGACCACACTAAATAAAATGGTAAAAATATTCAAGTATTTGATTCTTTACAAGGGAGCACATACACATACATATATACGCATATATCAGTTATGCACATGTACACTCATACATGTGTTATATATGTGTTTTATGTACACATATAAACTATTTAATCTTTAATATTTGAAATGTGAGTACCGGATAAATAATATAACAACTAGGATCCATCAGGTTTAATTTAGTCCCAGGTATCATATACTCTCCTAACCATCTTTGAGAAAAATGCCGGATGTCCCTGAGCACCACTAGGCTTGCCTGAAAAATTCCTGAAACTTCTGGTAGAAGCAACGCTTGTACTTCCTTGTATTAAAAAGTGGCCCAAGGGCCGGAGTGATAGTCCAGCGAGTAGGGCGTTTGCCTTGCATGAAGCCAACCCGGCTTCCATCCCAGGCATCCCATATGGTCCCCCAGGCACCGCCAGGAGTAATTCCTGAGTGCAGAGTCAGGAGTAACCCCTGAGCATCACCGGGTGTGACCCAAAAAAGCAAAAAAAAAAAGTGGCCCTTATATCCCCTGAGTACCTCTTCTGTGGCAGTTTCTCTGTTTCTCCACATCCCCAGAAAAGTTTTGCTTTGTTGGATCAATTTTATGACAATAACATCTTAATTTAATTACCAACATACACTTCAATTTCCAGATGTTCTAGTTTCATTGGTCTGGGTTGGTATCCTGGATTGGATTAATGTAAATTACCTTATTGATGCATGTAGATATACATAATAACCTTGTACTATTTGTATTGAAAACCATAGCATTTATAATTGTATATCTCATGGTGGTATAATACTATATTAAAAAATAGCAAACAAACAAAAAACAAGAGCATTCCCATGTTTGTTGGGAAACAGTCCAGATGAATGTGTGGTAATATTGACTTTAGTTAGACAAAGTGCTTTGGAGCCTATGCTTGATTCATTCTAAAGGATCATCTTTGCGCTTACTTCATTGTCAACACTCCAAAAACTGAGGAGTTGTGACACCTGATTTATTGTGTTTTCTATGAAGGCTGCCTCTACCATAGACCCATACTGCAGTGTTTCTTTTTAGTCAACCCTAAAGTCATTCATCATCTTTTCTTCTGAAATTACTACTCCTTTTGTATCATTTAATTTATCTGTTACACAAATACTCTAAACGATAAATATAATAAGAGAGGCAGACAGGTACTGTGAGAAAATTTATTCTAAATAATGAAATATTTCTGTGTTACTAGAAAAGTAAAATGTATTTACAATCTAGCTGTTAGAAGTAATCCCTTACTCAAATGAATGGACACCTGTTTCAGGACTCCTAAGGGCCGCTGCATCTGCTCTGGATTGCCTCCCGCAAATCACTCCGTAGATAAGGGGGTAGTTTAAATGTGGCAGTTTATCCGACCATGTATGCTGTACTAGCTGGTATAAATATTCTCCCATGCTACCACAATCATCGTGGGACTAGCTAGATCTTACCAGCATATTAGCCTGGCCACGTAGGACACCTAAGTAATTAGACCAGAGAGAAATGCTGTTTGCTTCCAAGCAAACAAGCAGGGCTCCCTGATATACTCAAAGGCAACTAAAATATAAAACTACAATGAAGTAGAGGAGACTTGTGAAGGCTTGGAGAAATATTTAACTGGCATTGGTGTTGGTCTTTGGTACAGAGACATGCCATCTCAGAAACCCCCTTCTCTACACTACAAAGGCATTCCCAAGCAGATTTCGGCTCAAAACATTAGCACAGTAAAGGCCCTAGGTGAGGTGCAGGGAGGGATTACCTAAGGGCATTGGACCCTCCCTGCTTTCCATAACAGTGGGAGGAAGGTCTGAGTTACAGGGATATAAACTAGCCGGTTCCCGCTCTCCCTTCCTTCTTCCTTGTGGGATCTCTCCTTGTGAGCGTTCATTCCCCTTGGAAGCTTTTCACGTGGTGGTCGCCATCTTGACCTACACGTGGCTGGGGTTCTAGCCTGGAATCCTAAGCATCGGGTTTTTCCTTTTGCTGATTTGTATGCCTGAACCTGTGATAAGTAAAGCCTTTTAAAACTGCATCGGATTCCTGAGTTTCCATCCGTTCCCCGCCGGCTTCAGAGGTAGAAGGGAACTTCGCTTCCCGGCACTGTCGGGGACCCCGGCGGAGCGCCCGTCAGACACCTGCTACCACATGGCTCACTATAGAGGTCAATAGTGGCCTCCAACCACTTCAAATGCTCAGCATATGTTGATCAACAGCTGAGCTGGGTCTTATAATATTGTTCTCATTGGAGCATATAGAAGCACAACTCTCTTGTCTGAGCTTCAACTTTTGAACAGATATTATATTTTACACTTTAAAACTCTATTATGAGAATAATATGTAAGAAAATTCTGACAACTGTAAGCTTGCCTTAAAAATAAAAAAGTAGCTTTGTTTGTCAAATATAACCACCCCAAATGGCAAATAAGTAAAACGATTTCTGAATTCTTTGTGATTAATGCACGTGTTGGGGAAACGGGTGTTTCTGGGGATAATTCCGTGCCTTCCACAGTTGACCCAGGTTCAATCCATAGAGAGCCACCCCTCTTTCAGGCCCACCAGGAGTAATCTTTGAGCACAATGTCAGCAGTAAACTCTGAAAATCTTCAAGTACAGCCCTAAAATAAAAGCAATAACAAAAGTGTATCTGTATTTTGAGTAAGAACTGAGACACATCACTTAATAAACATTTTTGATGGATTAACTAGAGCAAACATGTGCGAGCATGCTTCTTTATTTTCGTTCAGTTCCTATTGCCATCAGAATGTGCCATCCTGATGCCAAGCAATTGGAAATGAATATCTCATGTTTTTATTAGGCTTTTTGCATTTTTTTATCTCTGTCTCTTGAGGTAAAAAGCCCAGAAGTTTGTCTTTGTGGAAAAAGTGCTTAATGTAGAATAAAGAATTTAGTTAGAATAATATATTTAAAAGATCCAGATCAGATGGTTCGTGGGTAGTGTTTTAAACCGGGCGGGATTTAAATAACAGCATCTCAACCTATCTCAATTTACTATGATCCAGACAAAGATGATTTTGACACTGTCTCTTTTTATAACCTTCAACAAATATGGTTTAAGTCTTGAAAACCAAATTTTTATTGAAAAATTTTAAGTTGGGGCCGGAGCGATAGCCCAGGGGGTAGGGCGTTTGCCATGCTTGCGGCCGGCCTATGCCGCCCGGGTTCAATCCCCGGCATCCCATATGGTCCCCTGAGCACCACCAGGAGTAATTCCTAGTGCAGAGCCAGGAATAACTCCTGAGCATTGCCAGGTGTGACCCAAAATGCAAAAAAAAAAAAAATTAAGTTTTGGGAAATATTAACATAAAATGGATAGAAACATAGTTTAACATTTTTACTATGAATACTTCTAAATAACAATGTTGATAATCACATTTTTTTCTTCCTTCAATTATGAAAATTGACACAGGAACTATTTGTTGCTTATGGATAAATTAAAGTCATATCAACCTATTTGATCATGTTAGATTAAGCTTATATAATTCCTGGGGAACATCATGATTTAATTGTTGTTCATCTATCCTCATTCCATCTATTCTCCATAAATAAATTCTAAAAAATTCTTTGGCTGCAGAGAGAGAGAAAAAATATTTAAATTCTTAATGAAGAGGTATAATTAGTAATGTATAAGCAAATTTAAGCAAAAAGAGTTGCAATGAAGCAACCCAATTATTTTAAGTCAATTTTTTTATATTTTAAATTGTATTGATATTCAGTAGTTTACAATACTGCACTTGATCTTAGCCAAAAAGGCCGAGAATGGACTTCGGATGGAGCTCCTGGTACCTAGGCCGAGGGCCAGCTCTCGAGCTGGCTCCTGGTGCCTGGGCCGATAGCCAGTAGCTGTCCAGGAAGGAGAAGCAGCTCCTGGTACCTAGGCCCGAGGGCCAGCTCGAGAGCTGCAAGTCCTTGTGACTGAGCCGGAGGGCTAGCACTAAGGCCGCAGGGCAACCGGTAAACAGCTCACAGGGCAACAGGACCAAACAGCAGAGAAACAAAGAAATAGATTACTGACAGAGTAACAGAAAAACAGAGGCAACAGGACAAAATGGTGACACAGGGAAACAGAGTTAGGGACTTGGATAAATAGAGAAACGAGGAGAAAAGAGGCCCTGAAGAGAAAAGCCCTGAACAGAAAGGACCTAAGAAAAGAGGTCCTGAGAAAAGAGGTCCTGGGAGAGGGCCTTCAAGGTGCTGCCCTGAACAAAGACCTCCAGGAGAGAGAGGCCCCCGAAAAGAGGAGCCTGCACAGATGCCCTCGAGGAGAGCAGCTTGAGAACCTGCAGAAGAGAGCCCAAGTGCCCAGAGAGAGGGTCCTGCAGTGTGCTGTTGGACCTAACTAGGGAGATGAAGCTGAATGCTCTCTCCCTGTTGAATTACACCCAGAGATGCTCAGAGTGTGGTTGGTGATGCTCATCTGTCAGAATAAGACAAGATGGAGTTCGGGCGGAGCGATAGCCCAGCGGGTAGGGCGTTTGCCTTGCACGCGGCCGGCCCATGCCGGCCGGGTTCGATCCCTGGCATCCCATATGGTCCCCCGAGCACCGCCAGGAGTGATTCCTGAGTGCAGAGCCAGGAGAAACCCCTGAGCATCACCGGTGTGACCCAAAAAGCAAAAAAAAAAAAAAAAAGACAAGATGGAGTTCAGTGAGTCACAAAGTGATCAAGAAGCTCTTACTTATGGTCTCTCTTGAGATGGATCTTACATGATATCCAGTATTCCAGAGTGCACAGAATACTTTTGAAGCTAATGATAGAAGTTGGAGACATGCCTGCCAAACACATAGGATGGAGTTGTAACTTCTGAATGAAAAGAATATGAGTGGCTGCATTGGTGGTGGAATACGGATGCTGTCTTCAAATTTGGACCTGATGGACTTTTAAGTTATTTATTTATTGAGTTAACCTTGTATCAAATACTACATAAGTTTTAAGTATGCAACAGTGTGAATCAACATGCACTTCCCTTTTGTCCCAGTTTATGAATCCCATCCCTCTCCAGCTCACTTTTCTCTGTTCTTCCATAACTACTAGTTGGTCTTATGGTCCAAAATTTTCTGTTTATTTAATTTATTCATTTTCTTTCATCAATAAATGCTCGAGTTTTGAGGTGCCTACAAGAGTATTCCACCCGCATGGCAGAGCCTGGCAAGCTATCCGTGTCATATTTGATATGCCAAATACCAGTAAGAAGTATAGACCTCATTCCCATGACCTGATGGAATGGTTTGAGGCTCTTTATGTTCCTGGAGCTGCAGATGCCCTTGGGGTATCTCACATGTGACAGGACGTATGGAGATGTTACTGGTGCCCGCTCGAGCAAATCAATGATCTACGGGAAGACAGTGATACAGTGATACAGTTTACAATACTATTCTGTAGTTAAAAATGTTTTCTCACACATATAATTCCAATACCAGACCCATCAGCAATGTACTCACCTCCTTTTCCTGAGGAGCCAACACTCTTTCACCCAATTCCCTGCCCCAACTCAATTGTGTGTGTCAGTTCTACCATTATGTTGCCTTTGGGCCTTGTTGCTATGTTCCCGTGTATCTTTTCTTTTTTTGAATATTTTTTATACTACTGTGAGATATACAATTACAAAGATGTTCATGTCCGGGTTTTGGTCATACATTGTTTCAGCATCAATCCCTCCACCAGTGCCCATTTCCCACCACCAGAGGTAGGCTAGGGAAGTAGGGAGAAAATCAGTGATATTTAAGTTAACTTTTAAGTCAACCGTTCTTGGCATTGAATTACATTATCCATATTACTTTTATTCTGCCATGGACTTTATCTTAAACTTTTCAAAAGGGTTTTATATTCTTCTAACATATATATAAAACTCTTAAAAATGTGCATATTTGTATATATACATATGTGTATATATATTGTCTAATATTTTTTCTTGCAAACTAGCTTTACATTTCATATGCATGTTTTTAATGTTAAAATAAGCTTCTACTTTTTATATTTTCAAGTTTTAGACACCCCTATTTTTAACTCTACAAAAAAGTTTCTAAGACTTCCTCAAACTGTAGTCAAATTTTACTTATATTATTGTTGTATAAATTAAAAAAATTAGCCAATATTAATATATTGGTTTTCATTTTAGATATAGTCTTTTAATTTTGCATGATTAGTGACACTAAAAGGATATTCAAGAATTACCTACATAATTATTAAGCCTGCTATTGTTTAAATTATTAGTTTGGTTGAAGTTTGAACATTACTTTGTATTTTAAATATGACTTGATGTATACAGTTTAATATATTGGACATTTTAATTCAATTTCCAACCATAACCCATCAATGACTATAAAAATTATGAACAAGTTCTGAGAGTCATAAAAACTGACATAAAGTTTTTACTTATCTCATCTCCTTACCTGTATAGATAGATATTATTACATGAGCTGTATACACACACAACACTTTGAATTGCTCTTCTTGTTATGATCCAAAGGGAGAACAATGAAAATAAAAACTGTTGGCTTTTAGCATTGTACTTCAAGCTAAATCAATTTTGATCCTAAGTTCTATGTTACAGCTTACTGATGTGTAGAATTGCTTTAGTGAGTGAATTTATCTGTGAATAGGCTTGCACTGATGGTTCATGTTGCTAAAGCTCACAAAGTGCTTATGTGTTTGCTCATGTTTTTGTGTGTCTGTGTATATTTATTTATAGATAAATAACTGTAATGTCAAGATGAAAATGAAGCAGCTTTCTTTGTAGTTGAAATAAATCTAACAATCTGCCTTAGAATACCAACAACAGACATATATTCTTGTCTAAGAAACATTATTTGTCCTATTCACAAATGAAAATATCATAATAGCATACATTTGCACAAAAATATAAAATGATACTATTTGTACTAATTGCCATCCTTTTTTTTCTTTCTTTATTGATGGATGTGTTTGTGTCAGTGACTCAGTTTCCATTGTACATATCAGATCAATGAAAGTGACCAATCCTTATACTACTATAATAATAAAATCTATTTCTTTCTGTTTCTCTAAGTAAACAAGTTGCCCTTTTTTGGGAAGGTGTATTCTTTATTGTTTATTCTTCATCCTCTAAGATCCCTGATATGATAATCTGATATTCCTTTAACAAAATCCATCTCTGTCTGTGATAAATTCATATATTAAGAAACAATTAAAAATTTCCAGTTAAGATTGGTTCTTCCCCTACTGGTAAACAAATATTAACTCAACTTTTTAAATATATATATTTAAATTTCTATAGATGCTCAAGAACACCAACACTACATGAGGGTGTTCTTGGGAGAATGCGGGGATATGTACAGAGCCTGAAATTAATCTCAGGCTCTTGTGCAAGGTCGGTGTGTTAGCTAATATTCAAGGAGTTTTCTGTGCCTTAGTCCGAACTTTTTACTTATAAATGGGTTATTCAGCATTAATAATTATTTTTGTTTGGGACCAGGGTGATAGTGCAGCAGGGAGGGGCTTACCCAGCATGTGGCCAGTCTGAAAAGATCCCCAACACTCCATATTCTCCTGAGCACCTCTAAGAGTAATTACTGAGTGCAGACCAGGAGTAACTCCTGAGTATCACCAGGCATGACCCCCAAAAAAACCCACAAAAAATTGTTCCTATGATTATATATAAACAATATTTTATAGTGAATTCAAGTTTGTGAAATATTCATACATTAAGTAAAATAACATATAGAAAAGTAGAACTGAGGGGCAGGATAATACAGTGGGTTGTGCACCTATCTTGTATATGGCCGACCTGAGGTTCATCCTCTGCACTACACATGATACCCCTAACAGCAAGGAAAGTTATCTATGAGTCATTTGTAAACCTTGCACATGATAGTTTCTGACCCCCAAATGAAAATAAATAAAAGGAGAAAAGAGAAAATAAATTATAAATAGATACACAATATACTCATACCAGTGACTGCCTATTACAAGTATACTGCTTGTATTATTGTCCCTTTGTAAAGATACTAGGTAGACTAGGTCGACCTAGATCACATATGTGACTAAATCTTATAATAATAATAAAATATATTAGATGGCAAAGTGAGAGTGTGAAAAGTATTTTTTTGCAAGCATAAATACATTTAATAAAACTATCTAGCAGCCTTGTATGTGAGTGGTCTCAGGGAAGATGATTAGCACTTCTGGATGAACAATCCAATTGGCTATATGGGCAACTGCAAATACAGCAAATTGAGCATGCGGATCATAAAATCTTAGTTCTAGATGGACGTTCAGAAATGATTTAGTCTGCATAGATTAGGGCCCATTGGTTCAGAGGTATACACTGATTTACATAAAGTCATTGAATTGATTAGTGACAGAGCTGAGATTAGCACCTTAGTCAGCTATTAGAGAATGCAGGAGACTTATTATGCAACCTTGCTTACAGGGCTAGAAAATAACTACAACATGGCAGCATGACTATAGAGTCTTCAAATGCACATCTCAAAGTACAATACAATTATTGAAATAGTAACTCAATGGGTGGTCAATTTTAAGATTATTTTCATTTGGCTTGTCTTAAGGAATTTGGACGGTTAATAGAATAAGGAAATGCATTGAGTCCCATATGACTCTTTCCCATGGCTGAAAGGTACATGAAAAAAGATTATCTGGAGGGAGTGATGACTTAGGTGCTATAACATTCTGTTCTGTCAGTAAGAGAATGTATGAAAGTTCATAATGGACACAAAATTATTTTGGTCACATCTTTTACATGAATAAGACGCTGAGGAACTCTTGAGGTGAGATGCTCTCCAGTGTCACACCTAGTGCCTTAACTGACTCCAGCTAGTTTGGATCTTTACCCATTTAGCAACTTTACATGATGTGTAGAATCAAAATTATCCTAGAGAGTTCTGTAAGGCTGCTTTACTAAGTTGCTTCCCCAGATGTTAAGAGTCACACTGACCAGATGGGTTAAAGACAGCTTATTTATGAACTATTCAAGGTAGACATCCTACTGCAAATGACAGCAATGTTTGAATTGTTAGAGTGAAATGATTATGTGGACAAGGATATAGCATATGTCTTATGTGCATAAACCCTAGGTTCTATCTCTAGCACCACCAGATATATAATATTATATATAAATATATGCACACATATAATTTAATCATATATGTATATATATGTACAAACACATATGTTTATGGTCAAATCATTGTCAAAACAAAAATTGATATTTCCCAGAATTTATCTTGGAAGATGTTATTTTTATGACATTTTACTTTGAATGTTTCAGTCTCTTTAAATTGTGTTAAGAATCTCATTTTTTCTTCTGTTTTGTGAAGACAGAAAAAAGGGTAGGCTGTGCTTTAGATTACCTTTTGCAAAGTTTGAGTAGTTCAGTTAATTTCATTGAAATAGTAATTCAAATGGTGAGTAAAAAGTTAAAGGACTTTTGACATCTATTTTGATCATATCAATGATCTTTAAAAGTGTTTATCAATAACCTTATTTTCAAAACAATGAAATAGTGGCTCAGTTACAGAATGACAAGCTTAAATTCTTTCTGCGATGACATATAAGAATGGGGTTCATAACAGGTTTGCCCTATTCTCAGGTACATACTCTTTCTGAGTCCTAAAGACTCTTTCTGATTCTTTTGTTTTATGACTGAAGAGACTTAGTCGCGTTTCATAAACCTCTGGTGATAGTGCTGCTAGTCTTTCTCAGATATTCTTGGTTATAAGGATTTCAAGTAAAGATAGCCTATTGGAGATGAGGAGATTTGAGAAACGTTTAACAGAAATCAGCTCTCCTCTCCAAATTTCATTGTAGTTTCACATACAGGAAAACTGAATAAAGTGTGTGAAAATGATAGAGATGGCATCCTTTATTGCTGTGGAGTCATAAATCACCAAGTATCAAGTGTTATACAGAACACTTGGGCAAGACAGTATCAGGGCATCTTGTCCTGTTCCTTTATACATGTAGGTTGCTATGGGTACATGTGGTGCTAAACTGAGAAACAACTGAAGAAGCTAATCTATCATTTTAGATTGTGAGTGGACTTTCTCTGAGAACAATTAGAAAGGCATTTTACATGACAGTAAATATAACATGAATAAAAATATACCCTAAGTTCAGTTTTCTAATGATTTTTCCCACATTTTCTCCTCTATGCTTTTAATACAAACAGCTATAATTATGAATGTGGAGGAAAAATTTTCAGTACCTTTCACAAACAGTTGAGTTCAGTTGAGCTCAATACCTTGATTTTGTCCACAAAGCACCTTCTCCACAATTTGCTTTTACTTCCTCTAAATAGAACCTGTAATTAAAATTGCACTGGGTTCCTAAGTGGGTCTACAGAAGGACTTTTAAAGTGTGCTATTTTGGTAAAGCATATATCCATACATACATATGTAATGATGTATATTTTACAAAATTATGCCTATGTTATAAAAAAGTTATGAAATAATATATATTGTACTATAGATGTGACATTTGAGTTATGTGCATGGTTTTATATGTCTTAGGTTGCTGTATCCTATTTGGGGTTAGAAATTAGGCAGCATTTCTCTTTTCTCTATAGAAATGAACAGTCCAAATTTCATACATCAGAAATTAGCAGCATACCATAGTGATTGTAATTCTATAAAAATGGAAAAATGTTTCTAACTACTAGAATACTGATGGTGCAATAGTGAAAAGAATTTGACTTGTCTATAAAATTCCATCCAAGGTATTGAGGTAATTATTTTAAACATTAAAATGATTCTATATAAAATGGTACTTTATTATTTTGTAAAGTAAGGGACTGTAAGTCATGTTATCTCTATCACAAAATAAAGTCTACACACAAATAGTAAAAATAGGTTCATTTGATTTAACCAGCACCCTTATTTGAACTACAAAACAGACAAGATTCTTTTGAAAGAAATTACTAAACATGTTCACAGAAACAAAACTATTTGTAAAATGCAATCTTTTCTGAAAATTAAGTGCATAATTTGAGTCTATCAGAAATAACTATGGCTCCTGATTTTCTATGATAAATTTTTTAAAAGAATGAAAATTTAATAATTGAAAGAAAATTAATGCTTCTAATGTCAGTTGATATTTATATCTCTATAAAAATTGATTATTTTAAACTATGATATATGAAACATATAAATATATGATAATATAATATTATTTAACTATAATATATGATTATTTTAAACTATAATATATGATAGTGTATAATATCATAAACTATATAATATATAGTTGATGTGATAAGGTTACAATAAAATTCAGGTTGCAAGTAACGATGTGCAAAAAATACTGCCTACCTCTGACAACAACATGCTCAAGACCCTCATCCCTCCATCCCTGTGTCCACTCTGTTTAAACATTACATCACTCCCACCCTCCCTCCATTATTTTTAATTGAAAGTTATGATTTTGGTCTGTATGTTTCTGTCTTTTAGCACCACCCTTGAGATTCAGACCTTCCTTTTTATCCCTGGGAGACTTTTCTCTCCCCTCATTCCCTACCTTTCCTATTATCTATTACTCAGGCTTATACTAGTAGGTTTAATATCAATGGCTGTTTTCCCTACCCGTTATTTTTTACATACCATGGATGAGTGAGATTATATGTGCTTCTGTACTAGGCTTACTTTTCTCAGCAATTGGAAGGAATTGGGCCTTCCCATTCTTTCCAAAGTTTAAAAGCTAATTTCTGTAATGTGTGTTCTAGGGAGACGAAATGAGAGCAGACCTAGTGTCAAATTGTGCTGCTCTAGTGAAGGCATATGAGCTTCAGGAAGGAAACACGTCCCCTCATTCCTAATTAGTGCCCAGGCACACAGGGAAGTACTGTCGTTCTCACACACTTTTCCATGTTGACCTTCCTTTACACACAACGAAATGATACTTAAGAGTAAGCTAAGGTAAAAAGCATAATAGGTGAAATAAGATGATATAAAGACCCATAAAATAGTCGTTCTTGTGTAAGCAAAGCAAGGGAGCAGAAACAAACACAAACAACATGTGGACTTCCTTAGGTAGGCACAGTAAGTGGGGTTGGAGTGGGCAGGAGTCTCTATGGACTGATTGAGACTGTGATGTAATAATATATACTCAACTATTTTTTATTTTGCTTTTTGGTCACACCCGGCAATGTTCAGGAGTTACTCTTGGCTCTTCACTCAGGAATTACTCCTGGTGGTGCTTGAAGGACCATATGGGATGCCAGGGATTGAACATCAGCAACGTGCAAGGCAAATGCCCTACCCACAGTGCTATCACTCCAGCCCCAATTTTTATGTATTTACTTTGGTGGGGAGGGCTGGGATATACCAAGCAGTGCTAAGAGCTTACTCCTTGCTCTGGGCACAGGGATCATTACTGGCAGCAACTAGGGTACTATAAACAGTGCTGGGACTATGAGCAAGCATCAACATGTGCAGGGCAAGTGCCTTAAACACTGAACACCGTGCTGTCTCTGGATCAGAAGCATTTATTTACTTAATTTACTTTGTTTTATTTTGGGGCAACACCCTGCAGTGCTCCGTGCTTAATTTTGGCTTTCACCAAGATGTCACTCTTGGTGGAGCTCGGGACGATGTGGGTGCCAGGAATCAAACATGGAGTATTCCATGTGCAAGGCAAATGCCTGCATCTATAATATTGCTCCAGGCCCCAGAACATATACTTTAAAAAGTCATTAAATTGATCCCTTAAAGTACACAGAGTCACATAAACTAATATTACCTTAATGAATAATAAAACATAAGGTTAAAAATAATCTACCCTTTTTGTTGGCTTTACCAAAAATCCAAATATCAGTAGTATGACTATATGGCTCAGACAAAGTCAGTTAAACTTATTTTAAATTTTACAATGTAAGGAAAATTTTTTCTTGTAGAGGGAATATTGTTAGGATAGAAATATAAGACCCTACAGCTATATTCTCAAAAAATCCACACACAGTCAAATTCTTAAAAAAGTTTCCACAAGTGAAGGGAAATTAAACATTAGAGAAGTGGCAGCCCTAACTAAAATGTAGCACTTGTTCATAGTTCAAGTTCATTTCATGAGCAGGTCACATGACTTAATGCATTTCATTACTGCCTTAAGCCAATGTTTCCTAAAGTGGGTGATAACACTTTTTTGTGGGGTAGTACTGAAATTGCACAGTGAGGCAGTATTAACCTTCAATGCAATGGGGAGTAATATGGTTTCTGCTTGTTAGCTTAAAATTGGTACATTTATAGGGTGATCTGGGTACTTTGATAATGAAAAGGAGAAAATATGCCATATTAATTTGAGATTCTCTTTTATAAACTGATGGAAATTGAATATTTTGGACTCTAGTAGATTCCTTGACTGATTTCTTCTATAGTGCTTACTTCTTCTAATGATGTTGTTTTGGGGATCCAAAAAATGATCCTCATTTTCTGTACGAGGATATGATTCCAGCTCAGTTATATTGATATTTGTCTCTTAGTCTAGTTCTGCCCCTGTATATTTTCAGTAAACCTCTGTGGCTAACACACATGTGATTTTAAAGGCAGAATTTTAAAATAAAAGCTTTTCATTTGTGTATGGCTGAAAACCTATCCACGACATCTCACACCATCCCAACAGAAGAGCGAGCAGTAGTGACAGTACACATGTGTGGAAGGCTCAGAAAAAACAAGACTGGGAGAAGCAGACAGAGTGATCCTATGGCCAGGTGGGGGTTCTTGGGCAGTTCTTTCAGAACAGCCTCGAGATGGGGGAGTTAGAGCTGTCTTTTCCTAGAGAACGTTTTGGCTTCCATTTTCTGCTTGACATGAATAGATTGTTCCTAACTCGGTGTTTTTAACAGGAAGACTTTTATTGGTCATTTTGTGTGTGTGTGTGTGTGTGTGTGATTTTACAAAATAGAAAAACAAAAAACACATCTTTTAATTCAACATCCATTAAATCATTTGGCCAGGGATCCAAATAACAAAATGCTATTTTGTTTGTAATAAAAAGTTATGAACATGCTTCTTCTCAAATGAGAGACTAAAAAGTGAAGTAAAAACTACACCCAGATGACCAGTTTTAGCACTTTTATTTTACCAGTAGAAGTGAGGAACAGCAAAAGGTACATTTTTTTTTTTTTTTTTTTGCATTTTTGGGTCACACCCCGGCGGCGCTCAGGGGTTACTCCTGGCTCTGCACTCAGGAATTACTCCTGGCGGTGCTCAGGGGACCATATGGGATGCCGAGGATCGAACCCAGGCCAGCACAGGCCGGCTGTGTGCAAGGCAAAAGCCCTACCCGCTGGGCTATCTCTCTGGCCCCGTACATGTTCTTGAATTCATCTCCCTTGAGTACAAAGAGAAAAGAATGCATTATTCATTTAGAAAGCAAAATTTGATTTTATTGACACCCTAGCAGTATATCAGTTTTTTTGTTATATATCCCTAGGTGGTAATCTAATAGGTTTCATTTTCATTTTTTATTTAGAAATTTGATTATACACTCCTATGGATATCTCTTTACACTACCTTCCAACCCACTTCTAGAATAATAACAATATTTTTTGTAAAAACAATATTCTACATGTTTTGTTTCCATAGGAACGTGTCTGCTTATTTGTAAGTGGACTGCACCTTGCACAAGTTAGCTAACAAATATCTAAATTCAATTTAGTAACTATGTTGAAAAATACCAATCAAAATGTCAAGCAATAAAAAAATTCATTGGATTGAGTTCCAAAGATCAGCTCTTTATCTCATTAAAGTAGATATGAAACAAATCTTTATTGAATAATGAACAAATGAAGAAATAAATAATTGGATGAATAATGACTAATTATACAGACTAACAAAAATGTTGACTAAGCACAAAGCATTATTGAATTTTATTGTGAGGTGAGATCATAGGAACAAAAAAAAAGCAATGTAGCAGATAAAGTAATAATCCCAACCTCGTTGAATCTTAATCTTTCACACTTGTAAATATGTTATAGTTCATAGAAAAGGGGACATAGTTGATGCAACAACATTGAGTACCTTAGGACAGAACTATTATTTTTAATAATTCAGGTGGACCTTATATCATCATAGGGACCCTTAAAAATGGAGACTAGACATAGGAAGATAAAAAGCAAAAAATTACAGGTGTTGTGGTTTAGAGTTAGAACATTTTTATTGACAGATGTGGAAGCTGGGTTCAGTTTTTAGCTCTGTACTGTTGGAATTGAGCTCCGCAAATCCTTGATTACAGTTCAGTGTGATACCAAACCAAATTTTAAAACAAGCAAATAAGAATAAAGAGAGAAAGTAGACAAATACTTTCTCACCAACTTTGAGGTGTAAAAAAGTTAAAAGATCTTAGAGATGCTAAAAGTTGGAGAAGATCAGAAAATATTCCTCTCAAGCATCCAAAAGAGAAGACAGTTTTATTCTTACATCGACTTTACCTCCAAAAAGCCAAATTTTGCATTTTGACCTCTAGAATTGTAAGAGAAATTTTACTTTTTTTTAAGCTACTAAATTGATGGTAATTTACCAAAATAGCATAAAATTCAGTTGAGTTTTACTCAACACATCTCAAATTTGAAATTATATTTGAGATTATATTTGAGATAAAATTATTTATCTCAGATTATATTTGAGATAAAATTATTTATCTCAAATTATATTTGAGATAAAAGCTGACATACAGTACTACACACATTTTGTACTTGATGCAATTTTAAGATCTCAGCATTAGTGCATAGATATGAGATGTTTTTATTTTAAAAAATGATGTGAAGAAAAGTAAAGCTTACCAAGAATAAAATACCCTAAATATCGACTCTACATCCTCTAACAATATATTTATGTTCTCTTTTTGCTTTCATAAAGCAAACAACTAACATGTGCTTTCAGAGAGGGTAATCTAGATAATACCTCCCAAGCATTGTTTCAAGCAGAAACTCTCCATCCATCATTTCTGCTTGTATTGTTTCACATCTCTCAAGCACATTCACATTTCAACACAGGGAGGCCAAATCAGCCTGTGTTAGCATCTCTAACCATATACTGTGGAGATATTTGCCTTCTCTTGAATATGTTATTGGTGATTTTCCTGATGTCATTCTGTGAAGAGTATAATAAACGTAAGTATGGGCACACTTTGGTGTTTTACATTTTTCTCTACACCTTGAACACATTAAGAGCTTGCCTTCACTTTACAACCATACGATAGGGATAATAACAGTGTACCATTTTCCAAAAAATATCCAAATTAAGGATAAAACTATAAAATTCCCTACAGTTTTGATTACACAACTTTATTCAAACTACATTGCAAATTGAAAATGGGTGAAGTTGACAAGAAAGGAATTATATTACGTGATTCTTCCAAAAGGATCTTAAAGTAGGCACTTTACAACTATGCTCATAAATATAGACCAAATATTGTATTATGCAGAAAAAATTTGCATATGTTCTCTTACTAACATTGTTTTTGATTCAGCACCTTAGCATATAATTTAATTATTATAAAAATATGTTTCTGGGACCATAAAAGTACAGTAATTAAGAAATAAGCCATGCATGTACCTGAACCCTGGCCTGCCACCCAAGCAGAGCCTCGCAAGAAGCCAGAGGAACCCCCCACACAAAGGGGGCAGCCATTTTCCACAGCCGGACTCCCTCTTGTCAGAACTCCACCTAGCAGAAGAGCTGATCACAGCCCGGCTCATGGAGACCCACCCAGAGCAGTCTTTTTCAAACCCAGCCCAGGTATGCCGATCCAGAGACTCACATACATGGGGCAGAGCTGCTACCTGCTTTCCCTGTGCCCAGCTGATCGCGAGGTGCCCAGGAGGGATGACGGGTTCTAAACCTGGCCTGCCACCCCAGCAGAGCCTCACAAGAAGCCAGAGGAAGCCCCACACCATGAGGGCCGCCATTTTCCACATCTGGACTCCCTCTCATCAGATCTCCACCCATCAGAAGAGCTGATCACAGACCAGCTCAGCGCGGCTGTCAGGTTCATTAACAAATGTTGGAGATCAGAGGTGACTACAAGAGTATCCCACTCACACGGCAGAGCCTGGCAAGCTACCTGTGTCATAGTTGATATGCCAAATACCAGTAACAAATATAGACTTCATTCCCATGACCTGATGGAATGGTTTGAGGCTCTTTATGTTCCTGGAACGCGCAGATGCCCTTGGGCTCTACTAACATGTGACAGGATGTATGGGATGTTATTGGTGCCTGCTTGAGCAAGTTGATGATCAACTGGAAAGCAAGTGACAAGTGAAGTGCCTCATCCCAGCTCACACCCCACCACCACATGGTTCCCATAAGCATGACAGGGTAAAACTCTAGTGGTTCCTGAACAATGCCCTGGTAGTTTCCAGAACCTAAGAGTCTTAGTGACACTCCTAGTTTCTTTGGGCCCTAGCATTGAACTCTAGACCAGTTTGACTAAGGCAAGTGATAGAAACCCTCAGGTTCTGTGATTATCTCTTAAGAGACCAATCTCCTAATCTTGTCCTCAAGTAAGAAGGTGCCTCTCTAGGTTTATATTTCACAACGAAAATCTAATTCTCTTCTTTTAGAACGAATATCTAGATAATCTCTAAACTCTTTGTGTATTGTTTTCATTGGTAGACAGAGAAGTTTACAAAGGAATGAATTCAGGGCCTCATACATATCAGGCATGTGCTCAACCGTTGAGCTACCTTCCTGCTTCTACTGTTTTCATTTTGTACATAGAAAAAAATAAACACAGATTCACCAGATTTAAGAAACTGTTACTATCTTCTGAGACATTTTCCAACAAAGGTTTTAGTTTCCTGAATATATTAAATATATTGATTATGGAGATGTCATTAAGATTTCAAGGACCTTTAAATCTAGATCTGGATCCTGAACCTAGTTAATGGTCTTATTTATGATTGTCTGAGAAATCAAAGACCTACTAGGACTTTCTTGGGAATCAATTGTATTTGAATTATCACTGATACAATGGATTAATAATGAGGAGAGAAATTTTTTGCGCTGTTTTTGTTAGTGAGACTCTGAAGCAGTATCTTCCTCGGGTCTGCTTTTGTGCAGAGGATATTTTTCTTACCATATGTAGATGCAGTAGCAAAAGCAGAGCATTGTTCTCGGCTAATGAGCTCCAAAATTTAGAAAAAATTTGGGACAGTCTCTATGGAAACTTTTGAGAATGGTGACTTGCCGCTGCTGAAAGCATAAGAAATGACATTACTTCCAGAAAGAGATAGTCACAAATAGGATACTGCAAGACTTTATGAGAGTCATTAAAGTATTTCCAACTCACTTTCCATCATTGTAAAGCAATAGGCTTCTAATATGCAGTTACAGTATCAGGATTGATGAGTAATATAAAGTATATTAAATTAAATGAAGGTAGACATTATTTCAATAAAAAGTGATCTATTCATTAGCTCAAGAGATAGAGAGAGAGGCTAAGATTGACTTAAAAATTTTGATCTGAAATGTTAGTAGTTGATCAGAAATCAGAACTGTAGGCCAATTACTATATAGACAATCTATGTTACTTGAGAAAATTAGACATTGCATCCTTTATTCATGTCTAACATTTGCTTATTACATGAAGTAGATAATTTAGCACTGAAAATCACATAGCTAATGCTCTAAGTTATCATGAAAACTGCTGAAAAGGGGGATTATATTAAATTGTAGTCTGACTATCTTCTCAAGTTATGAATATTAGATCTCAAATTCAATGAACATTATTAAATTGGAGACAAATGGTCTTGGAAATATAAAAGGATTGGAGATGAAATATAAGGATCTGTTTTTAGTATATTATATTCTGTTTGATTAAATATCACATTTCACTCTTAATCACATTTCACTGATTAAATATCAAATTTCACATTTCACTCTCCTAAAGAGGAAAACATGATCCAAAACATATGTAAGCATTTAACTTAGAAATGAACCCCCAGAGGACCTCCATTTTCCACATCCGACTTCCCCCTCGTCAGAACTCCACCCAGCAGACCAGCCTATCACAGCCCAGCTCACGTGCCAGCTTTTGGCCGCGGTTCATCAATAAGCGCTGGATTTTGAGATGACTACAAGAGTATGCTACCTGCACGGCAGAGCCTGACAAGCTACCCATGTCGTTATTTGATATTCCAGATACCAGTAACAATTATAGACCTCATTCCCATGACCCTGAGAGAATGGTTTGAGGCTTTTTATGTTCCTGGAGCAAGCAGGTGTCCTTGGGCTCTACTTGCATGAGACAGGTCATATGGAGATGTTACTGGTGCCTGCTAGAGCAAATCGATGATGAACAGGAAGACAGTGACAGTGAACTTAGAAATTCTTGGGGGCTGGAGCTATAGTCCAGCGGATAGGGCGTTTGCCTTGCACGCGGTTGGCCTGTGCGCCCCAGGTTTGATCCCAGGCATTCCATATGGTCCTCTGAGCACTGCCAGGAGTAATTCCTGAGTGCAGAGCCAGGAGTAACCCCTGAGCGTCACTGGGTATGATCCAAGAAGAAAAAAAATCTGTGTGGGCACATATGCTGCATGAGCTCATGTGCTGCTTGTGTCATGAGATACTGCTGAGTGCATGCTGTGAATACATGTGCCACCTGTATCTCCACTCTAGACTGTGTACTTTCATATCTTCTTACTTTAACACTTGAATGTATACTGGGATTCTCTCTGCAAGCTAAAGGAGTCTCTATTCTATATTGAGCGTTATATTTTCTCAGTCTCTCTCTCCCTTCCTCTAAACTTTCAAATTAAAAAAAAAACTGTTTAGCTTAAAAAGTGGTATTTGTTAATCCTTTACAGATGCTATTTATGTTGTGAGGTTTCCTTCATGGTGATAAGAGCCCTCGTTTTAATTTTTTTTAACTGAATGCACAATATCCTCCTAGGATAATTTTGATCAATTGGGGGAAGAGAAAGAACAAGGACAAAGATTATTCTAGGCTTTCAATAAAGTACTGATTAGCATTACTATTAATTTTAATATTAGTCTGATTATTATTGATAATTATGGGAGAATTTTTTCCTATTGTTTTTCCCATTAAAATTAAATTTTATAATATAACAGAGGCTGCATTTGAATAAACTTTATGATAAAATGGAAAATTAAATAGGAAGTAAATATACTTGCATAGACTCTTTAAAGGTCATCATTGTTCTGTAGGAGTTATTGTTTATTTACCCGATAATTCAGGGCATTATATTGCTTTGAGTATTAAAAGTTTTGAAAGATGCTTTTACTGGAAAAATATTGTCAAAGAGCTATCTCAATTTTTTGGAAAAAATATAGAAAAATTGGACTGCCAGATAGTGCATTGGGTAGAGTTATTGCTTTGCATATGACAAACTAGGATTCAATCCCCAACACCTTACATTTCCTGGAGATAGCCAGAAATGCTTTCTAGTGCAGAACCAGAAGTAAGCACTCAGAACACACAGGGATGGCCTTCAAACCTAAAGTTAATAAAATTAAAACAATATAATAAAATTAATGAAAATTACCTGGAGATCTGGTATAAAATGAGCCATAATTTTATAATACATACTATGCATACACAGGGCACTTAAAAATAACCCAGATTCACAAATAGATTGATTACTCATTGGATGAATATGATTCTTTAGGAAACATATTGTATGCGTTTTGAGAGACAATACAGTGGGTTAGGTACTTTGCCTTGTGTGTGGCCTACAGCAGTTAAACCCCCCACTACTGCATATGGCTCCTGAGTCCCCATTGAGGCTATGATTTCTGAGAGCTATGTAGGAAAAAGCCCTAAGCATCACTGAGTGTGGATACAAAACAATCCGAAAGTGTCTAAATGATCCATGCTAAAGTTTACATGATTACTCTATAATATACTTCATGATCATTAAGAAATCTTGTGGAGCCCAGGAGGAATTAACGAGTCCACAAATTCCACTAAGACATACATAACTCAGAATGTTTAGTATTACAGGGTCAGAGAGTTACTACAGTGGGTAGGTTACAGAACAGTGGGTAGGCATCTTGTCTTGCATGTGGCTAACTGGTTCAATTCCTTTCACAACATATGGTCACGTGTACCCCAGCAGGTGTGATCAATGAAAAGAGAGCCAGTAGTAAGCGAGGAGCATCACCAGGGATGGACTCCAAACAATTATATTTACATGTATAAAAAGTTTAACATAATTCCAGGGACATATTTAGAACCACATAGAATGTTTAAGGTTTATATGCATCTGTGTGTCTATGCAGGACAGTATGCAATCATGCTGTGAATATATATGTATGTATATATATATTACATATATATTAATCATCACTAAGAAGTCTTGTAGAACCTAGAAGGACTTAGCAATTCCACAAATTCTACTGAGACATAAAAGTAATCCAGAATATTTAGTATTTCAGTGTCAGAGAGATACAACTGTGGATAGGTTGCAGTACAGTGGGAATATATATATGCAAATATATATTTTCATACATATGCAAATATATATGCATATATATTCCCACTGTACTGCAATTATATATATATATGTTTGCATACTGTATATGGGTTATTTAAAGTTCTCTGTTGCCAACTATAGGACAGATTATTAAGAAATCTGGATCTGGTATGATAAAACCATATGTTTTTCATTGTTTTCATTCAAACTGCTTATTGGCATGGGAAAATTGCTTTTAGATGTACTCTTTATATTTTTCTTTTTCCTTTTGGTGCAAAAGTAAGCTGCATTCACGGATTACTTAGCTCTATGCTCAAAGATTTCTCCTGGCTTGGCTTGGCACACTAAAAAGAGTGTCAGGATCAAACTCAGGTGAGCCGTGTGCAAAATAAGAGTCTCACATGTTGTACTATTTCTCCTGTCCCTTAATATGCTTTATTGTAACATATATTTAGAATAAATTTCCTGAAAATGTTAATGGTTAAGTAATGTTGCTAATAGAAAACAACCTGTAATAAATGGTTCATACAAAGATATTTGACTTCCAAATGAAAACCCCAGACAATGAGGACTTTGAAGAAACTTTTGTTAGGTTTGAAATACAACAATTATAGACATACCTAGTTCTGATGAAAACCCCAGTATGCCCCAACACTTAAAAACAGTGAGTGATGCATTTTACTGAAAAAAGTAGGTAGGAATTGTTTTCATTCAATTGACTTCATTCACAATTTGACTATGACCCAATCACCAAACATCATTTTGCTTATGACTTTCTCATGCAAAATGTGCAATGATCCCATTATACTAAGAAACAAGAGAACAAAGCACATATTCAGCAAATTAGTGCTTCTTTCCCCTCTATCGATAAATTGTAACTTAGTTTTATGTGAGTAGTAGAACTCTGACATATAGAGTTCTATATACATATGGACATATAACAGATAACTTACAGCTCGTATGAAAACATTCTCTAAACATATATTTATGTTCTTTATAACATTTTGAACCAGATGGATATTTTAGCCATAGTTCAGTACATTTCTTACCTGTGATCTGTATGTCCATTCATCTGGAAGGCAATGTCAGTAGACTCTAGTTCCAACCAGATCTGCATCGAGTTGATGGTTTCAAGTAAGATTGTTTTCTGTAGAGCAACTCCACATTTAGCTTCAGTGAAATTTGACTTGCAAGAATAAATCAGTTTTGGAAATGTAATGTGTTTTATTTTAATGCGTTTATAATTAAGCAGAATGCAGGCTGTTTTCTTTACAGAACCCAACCCTAAGAATTCTATTGATTTACTGTTTCATTATATGAAATAGCATGTCAGGGGTGAAGGTAAAGTAGAAAACAAATTACGAACCAAACTCATATGTAGATCTATATTGGTGTGAGAGTGCTGACCTGTGAAATGTATTCAAAGATTGTTTGAAAAATCATTCCCATTGTCAGAATGATAAAAGGACATCTGCTAATCTGCATGAGTATTTCAGTGGGGACTAAGAAGTCAGGTAATTTCTCATGAACTTAAAATTCTAAAATAATTTGAATAATTTGTGCATGTTCATATTAATATGAAATGTATTTTTAATTACAGGAGAAATAATTGAATATTCCTTGAAGTACCTGTATAGGAGAAATAAGTTTGGAGAGAACACAGTTATGCAAATAAATACTAACACTAACTGCATAAATATTGACAATTTCAGTTCATATTTGAACATACTTTCCAATGCTACTATTTTATTGAGGTACTTTGAGACTTACATTGCCACAAACTATACTCACATGATAATCATCCTCATACAATATCTTTGTCTTTTTTAATTTATTTTTACTTTTACTTATTTTTTTTGCATTTTGGGTCACACCCTGAGATGCTCAGGGGTTACTCCTGGCTCGTTGCTCAGGAATTACTCCTGGCTGTGCTTGGGGAACCATATGGGATGCCGAGAATGGAACCTGGGTCAGCCATATGCAAGGCAAATGCCCTAACCACTGTGAAACCCCTCCAGCCCCAATATCTTCATCTTTATCCACAGAAACAATGTTATACAGAGAAAAGGAGTTTAACATATAAAGCAAAAAAATACATAGCTGTTATTCCTTTCTTCTTTCTATTTTTAAGCACCAACATACAATGAATGTTGCTTTATAATAATAAAGAAAAAAAGAAACAAAATTTTGAATAATTATTATTTTAGATTATTTAGCTTATAAATGGTGAAAGTGATTAAAAGATTATTTTGTGTTTTGGGAATTAAAAACATTTTGTGTTTTGGGAATTAAAAAATTGGAATACACACAACAGTTTTCACGATACACTAAACAATGAATTCCATGATGAAATATTCAAGAACATAAGAAAGTTATAGCAAACCTAAGGTAGAGATAGTAAAATTCCACTCAGAATCTAAGGAAAACTCTGTAAGGTTCAAAGTTATATTCCAGAAAATATAATGTTTTATATATATATATTATATATAATATATATATTTAATGTTATATATATATAACATTATATTTGTGGAATATAACATTGAACTTACAGAGTTTTCCTTAGATCCTGAGTGGAATTTATATATTATATATAATATAACATTATACCATATATATGTAACATTATACTATATATATGGTATAATTTTATATTATATACAATGTTATATAATGTTATACTTATATAATGTTATATTATATAAATCATGTTATATTATATGGTATAATGTTATATATTATATATAATGTTATATTATAATGTTATATTATTCAGGAAAATAAGAAAGTTATGGCAAACCTAGGTAGAGGTATTAAAATTTCACTAAGAATTAAGGAAAATTCTATGAGGTATAATGTCAGGTATAATAAGATCAAACTCTTGAACGTATTCGGTATAATGCTAAAATGTATTTTCTTTAAATGTTTTGATAAGAAATAATAGGAATTTGACTTAAATATTTTTTTTAAATTTTTTTTAAATTTTTTATTTTTACAATTACAAAGATATATAATTATAAAGTTCATATTTGGGTTTTGGTCATACAGTGTTCCAGCACCCATCCCGCCACCAGTGCCCATCTCCCACCACCAACATCCCGGTTCCCTCCCCCGCCCCAGCCCTCCTCCATGGCAGATTCTTTATTTCTTTCCATTTCTCTCTCTTTCTCTTTTCCTTCCCCTCCAGACTATGGATTACAAAACATACATTAAAGGGTTGTCATGTGTATCTTTTGCCTCTATTTAATGCTCAGTTCTAGGTTGGCATTAGTACCCTCGACAATTGTTAGCACACTGTTCCACTTTCTGTCTTACCTAGCCTCTGACTCCCACACGTTTGTGATAATTTCCACCTTTGACAAGACCTCCTGATATATGTTTCACTTGACCTTGGATATTGGTATCATAATATGTACATATATATTTATGTTATGCAGATAAATGCAGTCATTCTGTATCTGTCTCTCTTCTTCTGGCTAATTTCGCTCAACATAATCTTCTCCTTGTCCATCCATTTATAGGCAAATTTTATAACTTCATTTTTCCTAACAGCTGCATAGTATTCCATTGTGTAGATGTACCAAAGCTTCTTTATCCAGTCATCGATTTTCGGGCACTCTGGTTGATACCAGATTCTGGCTATTGTGAATAATGCTGCTATGAACATAAGAGTAGGGATGGTGTTTCCGCTGCGTACTTTTGGTTTCCCAGAGTAGATTCCCAGGAGTGGTATGGCTGGGTCAAATGGGAGTTCAATTTCTAGTCTTTGGAGGAGTGTCCATATTGTTTTCCAGAAAGGCTGTACCAGCTGGCATTCCCACCAACAATGGATGAGTGTCTCCTCTTCCCCACATCCACTTGTTGTTCTTGCTCTTTTGAATATGTGCCAGTCTCTGTGGTGTAAAGTGGTATCTCATTGTTGTTTTGATTTGCATCTCTCTGATGATTAGTGATGATGAGCATTTTTTTCATATGTTTTTTGGCCATTTGAATTTCTTCCTTGCTGAAGTTTCTGTTCATTTCTTCTCCCCATTTTTTGATGGGGTTGTTTGTTTTCTTCTTGTAAAGTTCTACCAGTGCCTGATATATCCTGGATATTAACCCCTTATCAGATGGGTATTGGGTGAATATTCTTTCCCATTCTGTGGACTGCTTTTGTATCTTAGTCACTGTTTCTTTTGAGGTGCAGAAGCTTTTTAGTTTCATGTAGTCCCATATGTTTATCTTTTCTTCTAGTTGCTTTGTTAATGTTTTCTTTGAAGATGCCTTTAGCTTCAATGTCGTGGAGGGTTTTTTATTTTTCTTCAATGTACTTAGAATCAAGTTATGGTTATATTTAGTCACGGTTCTTTGAGGTGCAGAAGCTTTTTAGTTTCGTAGTCCATAGTTTATTTTCCTAGTGCTGTTAATGAGTTCACATTTGAAGATGCCTTTAGCTTCAAGTCGGGAGGGTTTTTCCTATATTTTCTCAATGTACTTTATGAATCAAGTGATATGAACCCTTTGGGTTTGATGAATATCTTCTCTTTGGTTTTTTGAGGTGCGAGCTTTTAGTTTTATGTAGTCCCATATGTTTATCTTTTCTTCTATTTGCTTTGTGTTTGATGTTTCACCTTTGAAGATGCCTTTAGCTTCAATATCATGGAGGGTTTTTCCTATATTATCTTCAATGTACTTTATGGATTCAAGTCTGATATTGAGATCTTTGATCCATTTTGGTCTGATTTTTGTGCATGGTGTTAGACACAGGTCCAAATTCATTTTTTACATGTCGCTGCCCAGTTTTCCCAACACCACTTGTTGAAGAGGCTTTCCTTACTCCATTTTAGACTCGTTGCACCTTTATCAAAGATTTAATGATCATGTGTTTGAGGTTGGGTGTCAGGATAGTCAATTCTATTCCATAGGTCCACAGGTCTGTTTTTATCCAATAACATGCTGTTTTAATTACTACTGCCTTGTAGTACAATTTGACGTTGGGAAAGGTGCTCTCCCAAAAACTCCCTGAAACAATAGACGAAATAGTAGAGTGGCAGGATACAAAATCAATACCCAAAAGTCGGTGGTTTTCCTATATACAAATAATGAAAGAGAAGAAATAGATATTAAGGAAACAATTCCATTCACAATTGTGCCACAGAAATTCAAATGCCTAGGAATCAATTTACCCAAGTGTGTAAAGGACCTGTACAACGAAAACTACAAGACACTACTCCAAGAGATAAAAGAGGACACAAGGAAATGGAAACATATTCCCTGATCATGGATGGGGAGAATCAACATTGCCAAAATGGTAATACTCCCTAGAACTCTGTACAGATTCAATGCAGGCCCTATAAAGATACCCATGACATTCTTCAAAGAAATTGACCAAACACTCTTGACTTAAATTTTATGAACTGGGTCCCAGCAAATGGTGTTCAGTGCTTACTCCTGGGTATGTTTCCAGGGATCACACCTTGCCACATTCAGGGGTCATACAGAATGCTGGTGCAATTGCTTTACCTACTTTGTTAGAGCACTTCGACTATGAATTTTGTTTTAGATAATACATACATACATACATATATATATAAATATATATATATATATATATATATATACATATAAGGATTTTCTTTGTATAAAGAGGCACCAGGTGGTAGAGCAATAGAACACCATGTGGAATGTCTGCTTTGTATGCAGACAACCTAAGTACAATTCCCAGCATCTCATGTGTTTCCCCAGGCACTGACAGGAGCAACTCTTCCTGAGTACAGATCCAGGATTAAACAGAGGGTGTGACCCAAATAACAAACAAATTTTTTTTAAATAGAGACACCAGTTATTTTTCTCTGATGCAATAGTGACCATAAATACAATCTCAGGTAAAAATTATGAATGGGGACCATTACTGGTTTTGAGTAGTCTATTGCTTCACAAATTCCTCGAAGATTGGTTTCATCACTGGTACATTAAATAACCTTCACCAGGAAACATGCAAATCTTGAAAATTGGTATTTATTATGAAAATGTAGTTTAGATAAAAGTGACATAGATAATTTTTATTAAACATGTAATGATTTTTTGCTACATCTTTAAAATTGTCAAGATTTAAAATTGTCAAAATTAAATCCTTTAATTTGAAGTTATTTTAATGAATTGTGTAATTTACTAAGAAATTCTATGCATAATTTGCTATGTACTTCTAGGTACCAGAATATTATATTTATTAATGTATCCATATAACAATAATTACTGAGTGTTTAATATACTTTAGTCACCTGCATTGCAAAAAAATAGAACAAACTCATAATTCAAGGAGAATATATTTTACTGGGGTAAAATACATAGAAAGTTACAAATACATATTAAACAAATGTGTCTCTAATAGTTTTGTTGTTCCTTAGGCCCATATCTAGCCTTGCTCAGGGATGCTCAGATTTTGTGTTTGAGGTATGTGTTTTTGCTTAGTAAGACCATACTGGGAATGAATATGGATCTTTGATAGAATAAGACATGCTCCATTCCACTGATCTATCTTCCCAGACTGAATAACACATTTTGTGTAAAAGAAATTACTTGGTAAAGGGACTGATAAAATGAAGGATACTCTTTTACCTTGGCTACTGTCTTAGCTTGGTCAACTATAGTAGAATTCTGTTGACATGATAACCTAAACACATTTAATTTTTCATAGCAATGAAATTAGTAGTCCAAGATAAAGTTATTTGCATGTTTATTTCTTTAGAAGAAACATGATCCTGGTTTGCAGACGGTCATTTTCATATTATGTTTTCACAAATAGAAAAAAAGTTTAAGTACTATCTCTTTCCTCAGAAGAAAATTAATCCCAATAAGGGGCTCCACTGCCATGATATCATTACTTCCCCAAATCCTCCACTTCTAAATGCAGTCAATTAAGACTGCAACATATAAATGTCAGAGCACCTCAATCATGTAATCCAAAGCAGATAACAGGACCTTTGGGAAGATTGTTCTGAGAAAAAGTTTTAGAAGTATGGGCATTAAACCTTGCAAATTGTACTGATAAGTCTGTAGATAAAATTATTCTTGATCACTTGACATCCCGTTTTTCGTCGATTTGCTTGAGCAGGCACCAGTAATATTTCCATTTAACCCTATCACGTGCCAGTGTAGCCCAATGGCATCTGGTTGCTTCAGGAATACAAAGAGCCTCAAACCGTTTGTTCAGGGTCTTGAGGAAGAAGTCTGACCATCTTGTAGGTGGGCAACCACGTAATGTTTCCACATCCCATGGGATCCAGACGGTAACAGCTTTAGTCCAGTGGTCATCTCCAAATAGCATTACATGCCCAGCCCATCTGATTTTCAATGCCTTGGCAAACAAGACAGCGCCCTGATTCTGTAACAGAGACGGAGGTCGGAGCTCCAGATTCCTTCTTTCACTTGAGTGAGGCGTGATATTCCAAGCATAGCTCTTTCAGTTCCTCTTTGGGAGATTCCTCTTTAATTTTATTAAAATAAAATTATTAATGAAAATATTATTAGCACAATATAGATAAAATTATATTCTCCATAGAGTGACACTCATATAGTCACAAAGCATACATAGATTATAAATTGACCTATCTCCTTCTGATGGATATACATAACACAGCCTTTAACAATACTGACTGAAACCATTATATACCACTGTTCATATAGGTAGTGGTTATTCAGTGTGAAGACTAGTTTACATTCACACCTTTTTGAGAATTATGATCTTTATAAATGTATAACTGATTGTCAGCACTTATTAATTTTGAGTTTTGTATGGCAAAAGTGAATAAGTTAGGAAAAAATTTAAAAGGATGACAAAGTATTAGAAGGAAATATTTATTTCTACATCTGAGCATGGAGATATAAAAAGTGATTGGAGATTTAAGATGGATATCCAGAAGACAGAAAATGGAGATGGCTCAGACTAGGACTTCCAGGGCAGAAGGAAGAGAAAACAAAAATCAATTCTGGTATAGAAGGTAAGGAGTCAACCTGTTGACAGGCAGATATACACAGTGTACACCCAAGGTATGCAAAATCATATTTATTTAGCACTAAGTATCATTTCTTTAAAATTCAGAGTCACTCACTATCTCTAGAAATACGTTGTTGAAATTTGTTCGGCTTGCATTTTTTCAGTTGAGTTCATCTCTGATAAGATTATACATTTTTTCATGAACCAAACATGCAATATATATCTTCAAAACATTTCAGTAACATAAAAGTTTCAAAAGTATGATATTAATCTCTTTGTTCAAGCATTAAGATGACTACCAATATCCTGAGGTCAAAATAGTTAGGTGTTGATATCAAGTTGATAAAGTCCAGCAGAAAAAAAACAAAATCTTGCCTCCTACTGTGCTACATTAAGAGAGAAAACATTGTGGAATTTGTGTATTCTCAAAAAAAATGCAAGTCTTTAAAAAAATGTGGCATGTCTCAAAGCTCTTTCATAGCTCAGTGAGAGTAATGAAATTCTCATGAATTTCAGCAGATGGATATTTGTCTTTTCTATATTATCCTTGATGCTAACGAATGCCAAAACTGTTGGGATAAAAGGCACCGTATTTAAAATTACTTCATTGAGTTTCAGGAATACCTCTAAATTTTTTGACTCTTCATTTTAAAACATCTTGGATCTTAAATTTTTGGCTCTTGATTGCACCATTAATTGCAAAGGGATTTTGAGACAATATAGGAAATAAATTGATATTGAAAGATGAAAATATCAATATGTTCAAGAAGGCACCTGATAATTCATGGAAAATACATATATTTGAGATCACAAGGGAGGAAACAGCAGAGGAAGACATTTATTATGCCAGAGATCAATATAAATAAACACACCCAAATGGCAGTTTTATTACCTCATGCACATATCAGTCTATATTGTCAATACTTTAAAAATAAAATATGCAAATATACCCTTAGGTCAGAATATAATTAAATGTTCAGGGTTTATGTCAAGAACAAATAGAAACAAGCACCAAGGGAAGCCGATTTATTGCATACAATCTTTTAATGTGCATATGCTTGCATCTTTTTTTTTATTTATTTTTTTTAACTTTTTATTATACCACCGTGAGATATACAATTACAATGCTGTTCACGCTTGGGGGTTTCGGTCACACAGTGTTCCAGCACCCCGCCCTCCACCAGTGCCCCCAGCCACCACCCATGTCCCCAATTCCCTCCCTCCCACATCCTGCCTAAATGGCAGGTTCTTTATCTCCTCTCCTCTCCCTCTCTCTCTCCTCCTTCTCCCACACATTGTACACTTCTAAGTGCACTACGTACACTTAGAAGCCATCATTTGCATTTTTTGTCTGTATTTAATGCTCAGTTCTATGTTAGAATCAGAACTTTAGACATTTATTCACACATGTTCCCTTCTCTATCTAAACCAACCTCTGACTCCCACACACTTGTGGTAATTTCCACTTTCGGTAAGATCACCTAGTATATTTATGTCATGCAAATAAATGCAGTCATTCTATATCTCTCTCTTTCCTTCTGACTAATTTCACTCAACATGATTCTTTCCATATCCATCCATTTATAGCAAAATTTCATAACTTCATTTTTTCCTGACAGCTGCATAGTATTCCATTGTGTAGATGTACCACAGTTTCTTTATCCAGTCATCAGTTCTCGGGCATACTGGTTGTTTCCAGGTTCTGGCTATTGTGAATAGTGCTGCTATGAAAATAAAAGTGCAGATTGTGTTTCCGCTGTGTGTTTTTGGCTTTCCAGGGTAGATTCCCAAGAGCGGTATGGCTGGGTCAAAGGGAGCTCAATTTCTAGTCTTTGGAGGAATGTCCATATTGTTTTCCAGAAAGGTTGTACAAGTCGACATTCCCACCAACAGTGTATGAGAGTCCCCTTTTCCCCACATCCACGCCAGCACTTGTTGCTTTTACCCTTTTGGATATGGGCCATTCTCTGTGGTGTGAGGTGATATCTCATTGTTGTTTTGATTTGCATCTCTCTGATGATTAGTGATGATGAGCATTTTCTCATATGCCTTTTTAGCCATTCGGATTTCTTCCTTGTCAAAGTTTCTGTTCATCTCCTCTCCCCATTTTCTAATGGGGTTGGCTGTTTTTTCTTATGTATTTGTACCAGTGCCTGATATATCCTGGATATTAACCCCTTATCAGATGGGTATTGGGTGAATATTCTTTCCCATTCTGTCGACCGTCTTTCTATCTTGGCCACTGTTTCTTTCGAGGTGCAGAAGCTCTTCAGTTTCATGTAGTCCCATATATTTATATTTTCTTCTAGTTGCTTTGTTAATGGTGTTTCACCTTTGAAGATGTCTTTAGCATCGATGTCGTGGAGGGTTTTTCCTATATTTTCTTCAACGTACTTTATGGATTCAGGTCTGACATTGAGATCTTTAATCCATTTTGATCTGATTTTCATGCAAGGTGTTAGTCACAGGTCCAAATTCATTTTTTTTACATGTAGCTGTCCAGTTTTCTTATGCTTGTATCTTATCTCAGTTAAAGTCTATACAAATATTATCAGATTTATTCATCAATATTTAGGACTTGGGACAGTTAACAAATTTTCTAGTTCAGAAAGACTTATATAAACTGGCAATGGTAAATCAGGATGTGGAGAGATCTGAAAAAGTCAGAGTACATGATTGAAACTTGTGGGTTTCTGATTCTGTATGTTCCCAAAATAATTCTTTTTTTTTTTGTTTTTATAGGTCACACCTGGAGATGCTCAGGGGTTACTCCTGGATCTTCGCTCAGGAATTACTCCTGGTAATGTTCTGGGGAACATATGGGAAGCCAGGGATTGAACCCGGATCAGCTGCTTGCAAGGAACCTGTCCTTCCTACTGTGCTATAGCTCTGGCTACCCCAAAGACTTCTGAGAGTGATCTTAAAGCACTCTCAGGAGGAGAGCCTGAACTGTTATAGTTGTGGCCCCAAAGTAAAATAATAATAATAACAAGAATAACAATAACAATAATAATAATAAATAACAATAAAAATACTAATGCTACTATGGAAAAAATTTCTAGTTTGACAATGCCTCTGAACTGATAAGAATCCCCTATTGACATTCAGCATTTGCTACTTCCTGGTCCCTTCATGTGCTTTGCTTGGGGAACCACTCTGTTTATGAACAATCTTCGCTATCTTTATATACTGTCATCAATTGCTTTCAATATTTTGGATGCCACTTAAAACAATTAAAATAGTGTCACTTACATTAATATTTTTATCTAACATACAACATTCATTATCTTCAAGATTTGGGTCATATCTAGAATTTCTTTCTGTGGGAATCACTTGTCTTGCATCACTTGCCTTCTAATTGTTTATAGGTTTGCTCGAGCAGTCACCAGTAATGTCTCCATTCGTTGGGAATGAGGTCCATTATTGTTACTGTTTTTGATCTATGAGGCATAAACATGGTAAAATAAAGAATGCAATTATTCGAAGAAACTATTCATATATTAAAAGAATGGCAATGTTTTGTTTAACATTCTCACATTTTAAAGTCAAATAAATCTCATTTTGTAAAGAAAGGGCTATCTTTAAAAAAGAGTCTAAAATGAGTCTAGACAAATTAATAAAGAAACCAATTATTATGTCATAAATTAGAAGAGGACCTTATAAATTCTTCAGTCAGAAAATAAAAAGTCTTGTAAAATAAGACTAGTTAAAGACAACTATCTATTTCTAATGGGAAAGAATAACTTATAAATAATTAATTCTAGTTACTTAGCAGAATTATCAATTGTATTTAAGTTCAATTTTGCAAACACAATGGGTTTTGTTATGTAGAAGATTAAAATAGAATAAATTGATTGAATTTCATGGAAAGATAGTATATGCATGAGCTTTTATAATAAAATGAGAAACATGGGATTTCTAGATTAGAGAGAGTGAAATAGAAATTTTTCATAGAAAAAAGACTAATTATTGAAGAATAATTTTTATCAATGTTTGGAAAAAGAAAATGACTTGTTCAAAAATATCCATGACGAATATCCATGTATGTATAAATGTATGCCTTAATATTTTCCTGTTAACTTTATTTAAGTGCAATGTTAATTTCTTTAAACTTTTTTTTGTTGCTGAATATTTAAAAACTGCTTTTGCGTTAGTACAGTGATACATGTGAAGCTATAATAAATTTTGTATTGTTCTATTTCATTGATCAAAAATGTTTTCAATACCACTTATAAATTTTGAGGAGGAGGGCTATCAAGTGGTGCTAAGGAGACCCAGGGTCCCTCCTAGGACTTTTGATGATCCTGGTTGGCAGTTTAATGTGCTCTTAGAATTGACCTGTGTCATGTGAATGTCATGAGGGTCTCTTCAAGTGAACCAGTGATGCTCTTGGAGCACCAGGTGGTACCAGAGATCAAAATTATTTTTCTGAATTCAAGCCATGCATCATAAGCCCTGATTTTCTCTCAAGTCCCTATTTAAACTCTTTTCAATTGGTTTTAAGTGTATTTTGGAGTCGTAGCCACTGTTGTCAGAGCTTACTCCTCGCTGTAATAAGGGGATCACACCTGGCAATGCTCTAGGATCATATGCAGTGCCAGAAATAGAATATGGGTTGGTCACATGCAAGACAAGCACTTTGCACTTGAAGTATCTCTCCAGATTCCTACTTTAATTTTTAAATAAAACCATTTGATATATAAGGAAACATTGATGATGTAAAAGAGTTCCTGAGCTCTTCTCTATTCTACATCTAACAAGACATTCTTCTAACCTAACCATATTTACCATATTTTCTTCAGGCACAATGTGGTCAATGATTGATGTGATATTAGGAATTCAAATATTAGGGACAATATGATTATCTGGAGAACCAGAGAAAACCTGTTGCATATTACTGGAATAAATTAAATGAAAGAACTCTCTTTTATGTTCTCCCTCTCTCTAGCCTCCAAATACAAGCCAGTTTTGACTGGTACACCTTCCTTATTGACCCAGAATGATAGTTGTTCCAGGACAACAACTTTAAATTTTCTAAAACTGAGTCAGAGGAATGGCTATTTGATTACTACCTAATAGAATAGCTTTGTCTCACTGATTGAGAGAAAATGTGCTTATTAAAAAAAAACAAACCAAAAAACTTGATCTATATGAAGTTATCTTTGTTGTTTTCAAGTTTCAATTTTTTGCAAAGTGCACTGAAGCATAATATTGTTTTTTCCTTTGACTAAATGGAATGGAATACTATAAAATTACATAGAAATTTGTTACTAAGAAACTCCTGGTTTTATTTTTTCCCATTTCCTTTTCTTAAATTGAGGTTAAGATTATTTTTTATTCAGGGATTGGAGAATTATAAAACAATTAAGCCACATGTTAGTTTAATCCTTAATACTTACTATGTAACCCCCACTCCAGCTATTATGTGTTCTGGGTGGCCTCTTAGACAGAATGTGGTTCTGGAAGCCCCTGAGTACCAATAGTGCAGCCCAGTAAACAAGTTGCTACAAGGCCTGAGCACTATCTTATCCTTGGACACTCACATGGAACCAATGCCCCAGTTGGCTGAAAATAGAAAGCCTTCACACTTGGGATGAACACAATCTCTTGATCTCTTTATCTTTCTCTGTGTCTCTCACTCTCTCTATAAATTATATATTTTATAATTTACTCACTACCCATGATAAGGGGTTAATTTACAGGATATATCAGAAACTCATAAAACTTTACAATAAGAAAACAACCCTATCAACAACTGGGGAGAAAAAAATGAACAGAAACTTCCGAAAAGAGAAATTTGAATGGCTAAAAGGTAAATGAAAAGGTGTTATTCATCACTAATCATCAGGGCGCCAGTAACATTTCCACTGGCGCCAGCTCGAGCAAATCGATGAGTAACGGGATTCAAGTGATCAAGTGATCAAGTGATCATCAGGGAGATGCAAATCAAATCAAAACAACAGTGAGGTATCATCTCACATCACAGAGACTGACACACATTCAAAAGAGTAAGAACAACCAATGCTGGCATGGATGTGGGTAAAAGGGACTCTCATCCCTTGATGGGAATATTGACTGGTATAGCCTTTATGGAAAACAATATGGACATTCTTCCAAAAAATAGACATTGAGCCCCTAATTGACCCAGCAATACCACACCTGAGTATATACCCTGGAGACCCAAAACATACAGAAGAAACATGATCTACACTTTGATGTTCATCATTAGTACTATTCAGAGAACAGAAGACTGGATAAAGAAACTATGGTACATCTACACAATGGAATACTATGCAGTCATCAGAAAAGACGAAGTCACAAAACTTACATGCAAATGGATGGATGTGGAGAGTATCATGCTGAGTGAAATTAGTCAGAAGGTAAAGGACAGATATGGAATGACAACATTCATTTGTGGTATATAATTATATACTAGTGCTATATTAATTATGGGAAATGTTAACACCACACTAGAACTGAACATTGAATGTACACAAAGGGATTTACACGATAATACCTAAATGTCTGTAGAGCAAGACACAATATGTAAGAGAAATAGATAGATAGATAGATAGATAGATAGATAGATAGATAGATAGATAGATAGATAGATAGATAGATAGATATGGATGGATGGATGGTGGGGTGGATGGGATGGATGGATGGATGGATGGAAGGATGGGTGGGTGGATGGATGGATGGGTGGATGGGTGGGTGGGTGGGTGGGTGGGTGGATGGATGGATGGGTGGGTGGATGGATGGATGGATGATGGGTGGATGGATGGATGATGGATGGATGGAAGGAATGAAGGAAGGATGGATGGATGGATGGAGGGAGGGAGGGAGGGAGGGATGGATGACTAGATCGATAATAGAGAGTAGAGAGAGAGAAAGAGAAATAAGAAGAGGAATAGTGCCAGCGATAGAGGCAGGCTGGAGGAAGGGGGAAGGAATTTGGGGATATTGGTGGTGGGAATAGGGCACTGTTGTAGGGAAGCGTGCTGGAAAAATGTATGACTGAAACCCAATCATGAACTTTTTTACTGTATATTGTGCAGTGGTATAATAAAATAATTTTAAATAAAAATAAAGAAATAAATAAATTATATATGTTATATATAACATATTACATATGTTATATATAATAGTATATATATTTATATATTCAGTATATAGAATACTATCTATCTAAAGATGGAAAGAACTAACTTTTGATTTGACTGTTTATTTCTTTTCTTCCTTGTACTCTGTCAGTCAAATGAATGTGAAATACAGAGCAAAAACACCCATGCATTTTGAACGTAAGGTAAGTTATTCTAGAAGTTTCTAAGTTGTCTATCCCCATTTCTTTGTTAACAGAGTAGTACATCAATAATAGTGTATTGTCACTGTGAGATTGTGTCCTACATTGATAGCTGCAGAGAATATCGCTAGAAATTATTATAATCACTTTATTCATTTTTTTCAGAACTCTCGTAATTTAAAAAGTGTTTTTAGTAAAGTGTTTTTATCATAATGTGTTGCATCTTAAATAATAGAATATTGCCTGGACCATAGTCAGCAGTTAATAAATATTAGTGTATTAAATGGGTAAGTTAAAGAATTAGGATTTTTTGAATATGCTAGAAATCCAGTATTCACATGCAGACTTGGAAATGCAATAAAGGAGAAACACACCTTACAGTATATCAATCACAACACAGCTTTTTGTATTTACTCCTATTCTTCATCTCAAGAACCCTTTAGAGGAAATGATAGTAACGTTTTGTGAGAACAAATTATATGTAGAAGAGAGTAGGTCAACCCAGTCTGTAATAAAATGTATGAATGGGACATATTTTAACTGAATTTAGACAGATGACTCCCCTTTTTCTCTTCAAATTGCCACACTAATCTTTACCTTATGTATCAGTCTATCAGGAATCTACTATAAAATAATATTATACAACTTAAGCAGCAGATACTTGTTTTCTCATGGGTCCGGAGACTGAAATCCAAGTTGTCATTGGTTGCATTTGTTTTCTCCAAGGTGTCTCTCCGTGCTTGCAGAATGCCTTGTATTCTCTCTGCTTTCTAAGGCCCATTTGTCTCTGTGCACAGTCTTTGTGTCTCTAACTCTCTCAGAGCATATCTTATAATCTTACACATCTTTACAGTTTGTTTCTAAATGTAGTCTTAATATAGGTTAACACTTTAATATAAGAATATTAGGACATACATTTGAGTCTATATGATATGGGTCAATTATTGAAAAGTTTGAGGAAAGTTATCATAAGCATATTTTATAACATTTACCTTGTTTTGAAATTTTGGGTGGAAAAGTTGGAAGGCTCAAGAGTTACCCCTGGTTCTGTACAGGAATTTGCCTGCATATTGGATACTGAGGACCATATAGGATAATGGGGATTCAACTGGATTTGAATTGTTTTAAGGCAAGTGCCCAATCTTTCTGGCCTCTTATATTAAATTTTTAGTATTATCTATAAATATCAAAGTCCATCCTCCTGAGAGGAGGCAGACTGAGATGACCTGGGTCTCTCTTCATCCTCGTTGTTCCACTTCTTTCTCAGCAAATCATCATGCCACCTCTCATTATCACCTGACTGAAGAACACTGCTTCTTCTAACAGCTCTTTGTATGGCACTTAGGAATCTCTGGTGAAGATTTTTTTTTCTGACTTAAAGCTACCTTCTCAAAAAAAAAAAAAAAATATATATATATATAAAATAGAGAGATATAGATATAGATAAGAAAGATATAGATAGAGAGAGAGATATAGATATAGATATAGATATAGATATAGATATAGATATAAGTATATCACCCTCACATCAGAGCCTGGCAAGCTGCCTGAAGTGTATTCAGTGTGCCAAAACCAATAAAAAATGTTTATCTTCCTGACACTAAAAGATACCTTAATACAACAGCACTGAGGATGAAAGAAGAGAGTCTGAAAAAATCTAAGGGCCATACTATACTGCCAAAATGAAGAAAGACTAAAATGACTGTCTGTATTTTCAATGCATGTTTGTTGGCATCGGAAGCATATATCAAGGACCTGATAATGCAAACACAAATGATCAAGTATGACATCATTGGTCTGACTGAGACTAGGAGGCATCAACCACATCATGCTGTTTTTGACACTGGAGAAGAACTGTTCCTCGGAACTTGCGATGACAGAGGCATTGTTGGCGACGGTGTCCTTGTCAATACAAACATGGCCACAAACATTGATTCATTCAAATGCCTAACAAACCAGATAGAACAATTGCACTTGAAGAGATGTGGCCCACTGCCAGCAGCTTTCTATCTTCGTTGTCTACGCACCAACATCCACATACAAAGACGAAGAAATTGAGAAATTCTACATAGAACTGGAGGAGTTCTATAAAAAACGATCACACCTTCTACAAAATCATAGTCAGTGATTTCAACACCAAGATAGGACTGAGAAGGTCAGCCGAAGAATTCCACATCAGGACCCATGGCCTAGAAAGGAACGAACAGGGTGAGAGGCTATCTGAGTTCATTATAGCCACCAAGACCATTCATGGGAACTCACAGTTCCAAAAGGCTGAATCGAAACGTGGACATGGGAATATCCTGGTGGACAGTTCCACAATGAAATTGACCACATAATCTTCAATCAAAGGTTCTGCCTAACCGATTGTCGCTGTCGTCCCCAAATTCCAAACAGGATCAGACCACCGTCTCCGCTGTGCAAAATTCTACTTCACACAATGAAGAGAAAAGGCTGCAAAGTTGAAGAAGAAAACCACCAGAATGACCACCAACTGGGAACTCTTTGGCACCATTGCAGCAACATGGGAAGATGCTATCATTGACTAAATTGATGCAGAATACAACACTGGTTCAATACCTCCACAATTGTGCAAAGAATGCCGAGAGAGTAAAGGACACAAAAGGAAAGCTGTCTTCAAAAACCCTCGAGCTAATCCAGCAACGTGGTAAGGCACAAGCCTCAGGCAACCAGATATTAACATCCAAGCTTGCAAAGCAGTGCAGAGAAGTGATAAAGGAAGACCTCAAGGAGAGAAGAGCAGAAGTGCTGGAGGATACAGCAGAAGCTGGAAAAAGCATTCACAACGCCTGCCTGTCCTTCACCAACTATAAGACAAAAATGACTGCTCTCTGACATTCCGATTGATCTATCACATTTTCCAGAAAGAAAATGGAGATTATCAATGACTTCTACTCAGATCTCTTTGATAGCCACGTCCACCTACCCACATACCAAATTCTGCAGGATGGATATGTCATTCCCAACGTTCTCCTTTCTGAAATCCGACATGCCATTTCATCAGTTAAGAAGGGAACAGCATCAGGACCAGACAAGATCAAACCCAAACACCTGAAGAATCTGCTGTCAGTTCTCATCAATACACTGGCTTGACTCTTCACACGTTACCATACCGAATGTAAGGTGCCCTCCCAATGGAAAACTAGCAGGACAGTTCTACTGTTCAAGAAGGAAGACATTCACGACAATGGCAACTATCGCCCCATCTGCCTGTTGTCCATCATATACAAATTGTTCACTCGAGTCATCCTGAACAGGATTGGCAGAACATTAGATGAAGAACAACCATGTGATCAGGCTGGCTTCCGAAAAGGAATCACACAATCGACCTTATCCACATGATAACTAAACTCATTGAAGTCTATAGAGAATTCAAGATGCCACTCTGTCTCACTGTCATTGATTTAAAGAAAGCCTTCAATTCTGTGGAGACTGAAGCAGTCATAGAAGCCCTAGTCAAACAGAGAGTTCAAACCCAATACAGAAAGATCCTTTGTTGAACTATATCATGGTTTCACCACTAGGACCTCACCATTCTACAGGGAAGTGATCATCTATGTCAAAAGAGGGATTCGGCATGGTGATACCACTTCATCAAAACTCTTCAGCACCACCCTCGAAATCATCATGCAACAATTAGAATGGGAAAAAATGGGAGTGAAGATAGATGGCTGGCAACTACACCACCTATGCTTTGCTACTGACATCGTTCTAATAACACCAAACATCAGCCAAGCGGCACAAATACTGGCAGACTTTCAACGAAAATGTAGAAGGATAGGTACAGCTGAATTTCAACAAAACTATGTTCATGAGAAATAAACTAGTTCCAGAGGCCCCATTGACTCTCAATGGAACAAACATCTCTGAATTCAACAGCTATGTATACCTAGGTCGAGAAGTCAACATGATGAATGACCTGAAACATGAGTTGACAAGGAGGAAGAGAGCAGCATGGACTGCCTTCAAAAACATCGAAACAATAGTCAAAAGAACAAAGAACCTCTGGCTACGGGCACATGACTTTGACTCCACCATTCTCCCTGCATTGACGTATGCCTCAGAGACCTGGACCTTACTAAAGCAGGATGAGAAACCTTTCGGGTCTCCCAAAGAGGAATCTAAAGAGCCATGCTTGGAATATCACGCCTCACTTAAGTGAGAGAGGGAATCCGGAGTTCGACCTCCGTCACTATTCTAAAATCAAGGATGCTGTCTCATCTGCCAGAACATTGAAAATCAGATGGGCTGGTCATATAATGCAATCTGGAGATGACTGTTGGATAGAGCCATTACCGATTGGATCCCACTGGATGCCAAAAGATTGGTGGCCACCCACCTGCAAGATGGTCAGAATTCCTTATCAGGACCCTAAATGAACAATTTGAAGCTCTCAATACCTCAGAAAAGGACAGATGCTATTGGGCTACACTGGCACATGATAGGGTCAAATGGAAACATTACTGGCGCCCACTCAAGCAAACTGATGAATAATGGGATATCAAGTGATCAAGTGATTATCTATAAAATTTATTATTCCACTGTATGTTGGTTATTCAGTGCAAAATCAATGCATGCATTTCCAAACTCTCTTAAAAGTGAAAAATGATAAATACATGTTTTATCAAAGAGGAAATGAGAGCCCATTTTATTAAAAAAAAATCTGTCAAACAACTAGAGGATCATGATACATTAGAAAGACATGCTAATAAATATAAAAACAATATTAACATACAATAATAAAATAAAACATACTACTACTAGCAAAATCATTGCTTTGAATTGGCAAATTTTAAAGGGAAAGAAGATAGTATAAGGTCATCTGATCTCCTAGATAATGGCACTTAACCTTGCCTTAGCTTGATGCATTAGCAAGCATATAAATCCACTAGGAATTTCATTTTTACCATTTTGTACAGAAACCCTAATGATTACTAATCAACAATCATATTTTGATGGTGTCGTCTTAGTAGCTTTCTTATGCAGCATGAATAATTGCCTACCATCTGTATAGCTCAACTTTCCTAATAAATCTCAGCTTCTGAATTAGAAAAGAAATGTGCTAATCTATTCACTGAAATGAATTCATGCATGAAATGCAAGAGAATGTCAGGAAAGTTACCCATTTATTTACATACTTCTCATTCTTTTCCCTTTCATTTTCCCTTTTATTATTTTAGCTTCACCTTCACCTCCAAGTACCAAAATAATAGTTAAAATAATTTTAGGTGATTTCATTTGTTGACCTTCAATTTCACATAGTTCTGAATCTCAAAATCTCAGCTCGAACAAATGCATTTCCACCAACAATTAAGAAAAAAATCCCTTCTCTCCACATCTGTGCCAACATTGTCTTTTCTTTTGGAGTGTGTCAGTCTCTTTTGTGAGTCTTTTGTACATTTTATTTATTCTTTGAAGTAGAACCTCCATCTCCGGGCACGTTTCTTGGACTCCACTATTTTCCCTGCATTAACATATGCCTCATAGACCTGGGCCCTATGAGGGCAGGATGAGTATGCCCTCAAAGAGGAATTGAAAGAGCTATGTTTAGAATATGATTCCTTCACTCACGTGAGAGTAGGAATTCTGAGTTCCAACCTCAGTTGCTGTTCCAGAGTCAGGGCAGCTGTCTCATTTGCAAGGTATCAAAAAGCATATGGACTGGACATGTAATGCGATTTGGAGATGACCGCTGGACTAGAGCTGTTACTGACTGGATCCCATGGGATGTCAAAAAGATCACGTGGCTGCCCACCTACAAGTTGGTTAGATTTCTTCACAAGACCTTGAAGGAACGGTTTGAGGCTATTCGTATTCCCTGAAGCAAGCAGACACCATTGGGCTACACCGGCACATGATAGGGTCAAAATGAAATGTTACTGGTGCCTGCTACAACAAATCAATGAATAATGGGATGTCAAATGATCAAGTGATCACATGAGCATCTGTTTATTTCTTCTCATTTTTGATGGAGTTGGATTTTTTTCTTATAAAGTTCTAACAGTGCCTTATGTCTCTTGAATATAAAACCCTTATCAGTGGGTCTTGGGTAAGTAATTTTTTCCCAACCTGTGGGCCGCCTTTGTACTGTGGTGGGAAATGAACACTGATGGAGGAATGGGTGTTGGAAAATTGGATGACTTAAACTCCATCATGAAAAGCATTATCAATGGATATCAGAGTGATTTAATAAAACAAAAATATATAAATAAATAAAATAGCTCCTGATTAACTAGCCCCATAGTTAGAAATAATATGTGATTTTTACAGAATTTCTTGTATATCTCTGCAGCTAAAGGAAGAATATGATTTTAAATGACCAAGCAACAGAGGCCAAGGATCCTAGCAGAATCATGGAGTGATCAATGAAAAATTTGTTTACTGTTGCGTATGATTTGTTCTTCAAGGAGTGTTCTAGTTCTTGTCATGAGTACCAACTTACAAAACATTTGGGCAGAGGGTTAAGTTTTTTTTCAAAATATGTACACTTTTACTTTTAAATGCTAAAAGATTCTTCTTCTTCAAGCAAAAGTATGTTTCAATTGTCTCTATAGATGATCCATAAATCAGAAAATGCTGAATATATGTATTTATGTTATTTTTTTAAGTGGGAAGAGTAGGTGGAGGAAAATAAAAAGTTTGAGAACTAAAGTAACAAAGCCATCTACCAAAGGCCCATAGCGAGTATCATTCTCAATGAGGAAAAATTGAAAGCCTTCCCCTTAAGATCAGGAAACACGACAAGGTTGCCCCTCTCTCACCTCTTTTATTCAATATATACTGAAGTACTCGCCATAGCAATCAGAGAAGAAAAGGACATTAAGGGCATCCAGATAGGCAAGGAAGAAATCAAGCTATCATTATTTGCAGATGACATAATATTATACTTAGAGAACCCTAAACTCTCGACCCAAAAAACTCTTAGAAACAATACATATGCTTAGTAGAGTGGCAGGGTACAAAATCAATGCCCAAAAGTCGGTGGCTTCCCTATACACAAATAACGAAAGGGAGAAAAGGGATGTTAAGAAACCGATTCCATTCACAATTGTACCACAGAAAATCAAATACCTAGGAATCAGCTTAACCAAGTGTGTAAAGGACCTATACAAAGAGAACTACAAGACACTGCTTCAAGAAATAAAAGAGAACACGAGGAAATGGAAACACATTCCCTGCTCATGGACGGGGAGAATTAACATTGTCAAGATGGTAATACTCCTAGAGCTTTGTAGAGATTCAATGCAGTTCCTATAATGATACCCATGACATTCTTTAAATAAATTGACCAAACACTCCTGAAATTCATATGGAATAATAAACCCCAAAGGATAGCTAAAGCAATCCTCGGGAAGAAGAAGATGGGAGGCATCATCTTTCCCAACCTCAAACTCTACTACAAAGCAGCAGTAATAAAAATAGCGTGGTACTGGAATAAAAATAAACCTATGGATCTATGGAATAGAGTGGAGTGTCCTGACACCCACCCTCAAATATATGATCAGTTAATCTTTGATAAAGGTGCAAAGAGTCCAAACTGGAGTAAGGAAAGACTCTTCAACAAGTGGTGCTGGGAAAACAGGACAGCTACATGTAAAGAAATGAATTTGGACCTGTGTCTAACACCTTGCAGAAAAAATCTGATCAAAATGGATTAAAGATCTCAATATTAGACCTGAATCCATAAAGTACATTGAAGAAAATATAGGAAAAAACCCTCCATGACATTGAAGGTAAAGACATCTTCAAAGGTGAAACATCATTAACAAAACAACTAGAAGACAAGCTAAACATATGGGACTACATGAAACTAAAGAGCTTCGGCACCCTCGAAAGAAACAGTGACCAAGAAAGAAAGACAGTCCACAGAATGGGAAAGAATATTCACCCAATACCCATCTGATAATGGGTTAATATCCAGGATATATCAGGCACTGGTACAGCTATATAAGAAAAAAATACAGCCAACACCATAAAAAATGGGGAGAAGAGATGAACAGAAACTTTGACAAGGAAGAAATTTGAATGGCCAAAAGGCATATGAAAAAAATGCCCATCATCACTAATCATCGGAGAGATGCAAATCAAAACAACAATGAGATATCACCTCACACCACAGAGACTGGCCCATATTCAAAAGGGTAAAAGCAACAAGTGCTGGCATGGATGTGGGGAAAAGGGGACTCTCATACATTGTTGGTGGGAATGTCGACTTGTAAAACCTTTCTGGAAAACAATATGGACATTCCTCCAAAGACTAGGAAATTGAGCTCCCTTTTGACCCAGCCATACCACTCCTGGGAATACCACTCCTTCGCACGCCCTGGGAAGCCAAAAACACACAGCGGAAACACAATCCGCACTTTTGTTTTCATAGCTGCACTATTCACAATAGCCAGAACCTGGAAACAACCAGTATGCCCGAGAACTGATGACTGGATAAAGAAACTGTGGTGCATCTACAAAATGGGATACTATGTAGCTGTCAGGAAAAATGAAGTTATGAAATTTGCCTATAAATGGATGGACATGGAAAGGATCATGTTGAGTGAAATTAGTCAGAAGGAAAGAGAGAGACATAGAATGGCTGCATTTATTTGCATGACATAAATATATCAGGTGGTCTTACCAAAAGTGGAAATTACCGCAAACGTGAGGGAGTCAGAGGTTAGGTAAGACAGAGAAGGGAACATGTGTGAATAAATGTCGAAAGGGCTGATACCAACATAGAAGTCAGCATTAAATACAGGCCAAAAAAATGCACATGATGGCTTCCAAGTGTATTTAGTGCAACCCACAATGTGTAGGAGAAGGAAGGGAGAGAAAGAGGGAGAAAGAAAAGAGATAAAAAAACCTGCCATTTAGGCAGGCTATGGGAGGGGGAGGGAATTGGGGACATTGGTGGTGGGAAATGGGCACTGGTGGAGGGCGGGTTCTGGAACACTATGTGATCGAAACCTCCAAACATGAACAACATTGTAATTGTATATCTCACGGTGGTATAATAAAATGTTTAATTAAAAAATAAATAAAGGATAAAAAAATAAAGTAACAAAACAAAAATAGCCTTAGTGGTCTAATAGAGAAAGTATCACGTGCAGGCCTTTAACACAGTCATGTAGGGCACAGAACTTATCAAGGACTAAATTAATGGAGAAAACCAAAGAAAAAAAATTGATAGAGCATGCTAAAATCACAAATACTGTTGTGTGTGTGTGTGTGTGTGTGTGCATGTTTTCCCAACATAGCCTATAATGGTTTGGACCTCAACTATCTTTGAATTCTAGGAATAATTAGTAAAGGATCAAATTTATACTTCTAGAATACTAAGAACTTGTTCTGGCTATTGAGCTAATTTTTTGCTCCAAGTCCTTTCTGGAGAATGTCTTCTGTTGAACTATGTGCTTCCATGATGCTGAATGCTCTGCCCCTCTAATTTCCCCCAAGCAAAATCATTTCCTTTCAGTGACTTAATCTGAAGTGATTGTGTTTGAGTCAGTCAGACTCAAATATTGACTCTATTCAAGATTATTAAATGCTTTAGACAAGTTCATTTCATCCTCTCAGAGTTTAAATTTTCCAACTTTTGAATGATGGTAATTATATTAACTCACTTATATGATGATAGTTAGGTGAAAGGATTTTCTACAGGTAAAAAGTTGTGAACTGCTGGGTGGAACATTGATATTTAACAAATAAAGTTAAGTGCTTTTGTCTTGTGTAGTTTGATAGATTTGGTTTCAGGATTACTCTGTGTGATACTTTAAACTTCAGCCTATATATTAGAATCGAGCCACAAAAGAAATTAGTACAATGCTGAATTTGGGGAAGTAGGATAACGCTAAGACTATAACAACTACAGTTACTAATGTTGAACCAACTGTCAAAGGAAGCTGAAATATATGGAACATTTTTTTTGTCTTGTTTTCATTTTCACAAAAATGATTTGGACAAATGTTCTTGCTGTTTTAATTTAAATATAAATAAGAGCTATATAAGGCTTTTGTGGATATTTTGTTAGAATCCTTCAAAGTCCCTCAAAATTTATTCTTTTAGCCAGTTGCTGCACAAAGAATCAGTTTCTTAGCATCAAATACCTATTGTAATACTGTGGATAATTCTTTGTCAAGTCAACCTCATGTTATTTTTGAGAATGTAAGGAAAGTTTATTGTGTGATAAAATTGGAAATCACAAGATGTGTGTTATTTCAGAAATTGATGGCAGGCAAATGTCTGATAAGAATATCTATCATAGAGATAAAACTGAAATATAACAGACAAGAACCTGTTTTACGAAAATAAATTACATCATATTCCACATCTTCATGTTCACATTCTTTACCTCAGATATTATATGCTCTATTTCTGTTCAGAAAAATGTTATTTAATGCAGTATAAAGGTTCACATTTAGCATTCAATATTCTTTTGCATCATAGCACAATATTAACTGAAGACTGCCTACTGATAGAAGAGCATGTTCGTGAATTTTCTAAGCAATTTCATTTTCTTTTCAGAGATGTTGAAAAAGAAGACAATGATTGAGAGTTTCTTATTTTCCAGGAGTTCACTTGTCACTGATAAAGATGGCACTATTTAGAAGCTATGCCGATTGTAGATCATGATATATATTGCAGCTGCAATTTAACCCTTCAGGTGAACTTGTCAATTCATACCAAATAAGATCTAAAAGACTATTTCAAACAGATAAGAATGTTATGTAGATATAAAAGTTCCAGAAATATATAGATGGCATGTATACAAAGTTCTGCAAAAGTTTTTTAAAAAAATATCTGTGCTAGTATTGGGTAATTATAGAAATATATCAATTTTATAAAATCTAAAATTGAAAATAAAATACTATACATTTTAATAATTTGCTTAAAATGATAAAACAGGGACTGGAGGAATAGTACTGTGCATACAACTGACCAGGAATCAATCCCAGGCATCCTGCATATTCCTTTGGCTCTGCTATTAGTGAACCCTGAGGACAGAGCCAGGAGTAGTGCCTGAGCATCACTGAGTGAAGTTTAAAGAAACAAAATTAGTTAACTAAAACAAATAACTTGATAGAACATTGGGGAAACCATTTATGACTGTTGGATCATCTTTTGTTTACAGTTCTATATCTCTCACTCTGTACCTG
>JAJIBD010009151.1:45000-74468 GCA_021461705.1 Cryptotis parvus | reverse complement strand
CCTGAACCTGCCCGCCCACCCCAGTCTGCCCCCCCACATGTGGCGGCCCAGCTTCCTGTGGTGCCCGGACAGATGCAGGTAGGAGCCGGTGCCCTGCTGCACCAGCGAGGCCCAGCGGGCGCGTCCATGGAAGGCTCCTGGGTAGGAGCCCAGCCCAGGGCCTAGGCAGCTCCACACGGGCTCCTCAGCTGTGCGTGGCATGTGGCCTTTGTCCTTATTTCCCTGGTGACATGCACGGGCCCTTGTCTGCCGGCTCTGCTCCCCGCTGGGTTCCCACGGGAGGGTTGAGGGTCCTGGCCTGGAGCTCCCCCCCCCGCCCGCAGGTGATCCGGGACGTCATCGACGTGCACATGGAGGAGCTCAGCCGGCACTGGCAGGAGGAGCAGAGGGCAGAGGAGGACGCGAGGAGGTGAGCGCTGCCGGGACCGGGATTCACGCAGCCGGGCGCCCCTGGGAGCTGTGCGGTGCTCCAGGGTGTGGGGCCGGGTGGCGGGTGCCTGTGGTGACGCTGACCGTGTCCCTCTGAATCCAGGAGTGAAGGGCGGCGCTCGGCCTCAGTGGGCTCGCGGCAGTCCCGCGGCAGCGATGCGGAGGCGGAGGGCTCAGGGCAACAGGAGGAATCGGAGCCGGAGCCCGCATCGGGCGGAAACGGGCTCGGAGAAGGAGAAGAGCCGAGACACCTCAAGGAGAAGGGAAGGAGAGGTGGAGTGCAGGCTCCCCAGGAGAAGGTCATGCGGGCCGCCTGCATGAGGGCCTTCCTGCCTCCTCTCAGCGCTTGAGCCGGACACAGGCAACCACTGAACATCTGTGCCCCCACCCCTACATTCCGTAGGAGTGCGGTTGCTGTGAAAGGGGCTGCATGTCAGGGAGGGCCACACGATCTCATTAGCAGCCGCACTGGCCCCCTCAGCACAGTCGGAGGCCTGACACTCCCTATCCCACTGCTGGGCCTCCCAGGGACCCCCGCACTGCTGAGAGCAGCGCCTCCCCGCACTGCTGAGAGTAGGGCCTCCCCCTGCACTGCTGAGAGCAGGGCCTCCCCCCTGCACTGCTGAGAGCAGGGCCTCCCCTGCACTGCTGAGAGCAGGCCCTTCCCCTTCACTGCTGAGAGTAGGACCTCCCACCTGTACTGCTGAGTAGGGCCTCCCCTGCACTTCTGAGAGTAGGGCCCCCCCACCATACCCCCCATGCACTGCTGAGAGTAGGTCCTCCCCACCCGTACTGATAGTAGGGCCTTCTCCTGCACTGCTGAGAGCAGGGTCTCCCCCTGCACTGCTGGAGAGCAGGGAATCCCCCTTCACTGCTGAGAAAAGGGTCTCCCCACCCGTACTACTGAGAGCAGGGCCTCCCCGCTGCTGCACTGTTGAGAGCAGGGCCTCCCCCTGCACTGCTGAGAGCAGCGCCTCCCCTGCACTGCTGAGAGCAGCGCCTCCCCCTGCACTGCTGAGAACATCCCCTTTCCCAGCTCCTTTGGTGCCCTGCACTGTCCTGCTGCCATGGTGACTGGTGTGGATTATGGCCACACCTGGGCCCTCTCACAGGCTGCTGACTTGGCCCCTGCAGCCTCGTCCTCTCAGAGCCCCCACCTCTCCCCACTGCCCCTCATTTTGTGAACCTGCAGGAGTGAGGCGAGATGGGGCGGGGTCTGGGGTACAGAGTTTACCTGCCCGACCCGTGATGTCCCTCTGTCGTGGTCACTTTCCCTGTCCCCATGGCCATTCCAGGGGACATCTCTGCCCCGAGCCCTGCTCTGCTAACGGGGCTTGGCCTGTCCCGCCTGCCAGATGTCTCATCTTGTTTTACTCCGCTCTCCTTGCAGGGAAGGGAGCGACATCACAGTCACAAGAGGAGGAAAGAGAAGGCCTGAGTGGGCCGGGGGCCACGTGGCCTGCAGCCCAGCCCTGCTCAGGCCCCGCCGAGCCTCTGCCTGGCGCTGTGACAGTGTTTGCTACTTGCTAAGAGCCTGATTTTCCTGTGGGAGAGCGCATGTCAGATTCTTTGGCGCCAGGACGGTCACACCTGTGTGGGCTGCCACCCCCGTCCTGTCCTTCCTGGGAGACACTACCCCCTGGGACTCTCCAGCCTGGTTTCCCCGCATGGCCTGCCCCCACCTCCCACCTCCTGAGCCCGCCCCCAGTACCCAGTCCCTCCGTCTCGCCCGACAGCCCTGACGCTCAAGAACGTCCCCGGACCCCACCACCCACTCACAGCCCGTGTGCTGGCCTCACCCATGCTGTCCCTCATCGCTTTGAATGTGGAGTCCTGCCATTCACTCTCTGTCACGCTTGCTGCCCCCGCAGAGGTGACTGCCCACTGGCCAGGGAGAGAACCTACCAGCCCTGGTGCTTCACAGAGAACCCTGGGACCAGGACACTTGGAGGTCGGCTGCCATGGACGGCTCATGCCACCTCCTTCAGGGAGCCCCCAGCAGGGTGTGCAGAAGGGACAAGGCCTGCTGGGCCCTGCGGGAGGAAGTCAAGGGCACTAGAGCCAAACCAAGAGGCAGAGTCTAGGCCCCCTGTGGCCAGTGCAAAGGGCCTCCTGGTCTGTGATCTGGACGGCTGTGTGCTGCCACCTTGTGGCCACACGTGGCAGACCATGCAGGCCCCAGTTCCTTCCCCACTGTTGGTCGCACTCACTTTGGCCAGCACCTGGCAGGACAGCCCCAGCTTCTGGCCCTGAGCAGCCTGCTCGTGTGAGAGCAGTGTGTCTGGGCCCGGCCCAGACAGTTGTGCAGGAGACTTTGGGCTCACAGGCCAGCCAGGCCGGGTTTGTTGGTCTGGAGGCTGCGGAAACCGCTCCTGTAAAGCAGCTGGAGAATGACCAGGGGCCCGGGACTTCATGGCTCCTGAGAAGGTTCTGAAGAAGGTCCGTGGGGGCCGTGCCTCTACTCCAACCCTGGGCACGCCCTCCCTGTCCTGCTTGGGCTGAGCCTCTAGGAGGACAGGTGCTTCCAGAGCACCCTGGAACGTGCACGCTAATTAAGTCATTTTCCGTTAGCGTGCTGTGGGGTCTGGTGTCTGCTGCCTCTGGCACGTCGCCACCCCCCCACATTGGTGTCCAAAGCTGTCCTGCCTTTGAGGCCTGGGACGCTGGTGACTTTGGCCCTGCTCTGGCCTCGTCCTGCTCTACGGCTGGCATGGAGAGAGGCCTTGAAGTGAGTGTGGGTGGCAGCGGGTGTTTCCTGGGAGGACGCAGAGAGGAGCGGGCAGTAGGACAAAGTGGCGCAGGGAGCCCGTTGTGAGCAGCGCGTGAGCCTGTGTGTATGTGCCAACAAAAGGATGGGTGTACATGTATGTGCATCTGCACACATGGGTGCTTGTGTGAGTGTACACATGTGTTCACATGTGCCCTGCACGGCTACACAGGTTCACAATGAGTTTGAGTACACGCACATGTTCACACAACTGACTGCACAAGTGTTCACGCAAGTGAATGCACCAATGTCCACGTCAGTGTGAGTACACTCATTTCCGAGTCTTGCCCCCGTGCATGCGGGAGCCGCATGCCTGTGCATGGTTCCTACCAGTGCGTCAGTGTGTCTGTCCACCAGTGTGTCAGTGTGTCTGTCCACCAGTGTGTCAGTGTGTCTGTCCACCAGTGTGTCAGTGTGTCTGTCCACCAGTGTGTCAGTGTGTCTGTCCACCAGTGTGTCAGTGTGTCTGTCCACCAGTGTGTCAGTGTGTCTGTCCACCAGTGTGTCAGTCCACCAGTGTGTCAGTCCACCAGTGTGTCAGTCCACCAGTGTGTCTGTCCACCAGTGCGTCAGTGTGTCTGTCCACCAGTGTGTCAGTGTGTCTGTCCACCAGTGTGTCAGTGTGTCTGTCCACCAGTGTGTCAGTGTGTCTGTCCACCAGTGTGTCAGTGTGTCTGTCCACCAGTGTGTCTGTCCACCAGTGCGTCAGTGTGTCTGTCCACCAGTGTGTCAGTGTGTCTGTCCACCAGTGTGTCAGTGTGTCTGTCCACCAGTGTGTCAGTGTGTCTGTCCACCAGTGTGTCAGTGTGTCTGTCCACCAGTGTGTCAGTGTGTCCACCAGCGTGTCAGTGTGTCTGTCCACCAGCGTGTCTGTCCACCAGTGTGTCAGTGTGTCTGTCCACCAGTGCGCCAGTGTGTCCACCAGTGTGTCAGTGTGTCTGTCCACCAGTGTGTCAGTGTGTCTGTCCACCAGTGTGTCAGTGTGTCTGTCCACCAGTGCGTCAGTGTGTCCACCAGTGTGTCAGTGTGTCTGTCCACCAGTGTGTCAGTGTGTCCACCAGCGTGTCAGTGTGTCTGTCCACCAGCGTGTCTGTCCACCAGTGTGTCAGTGTGTCAGTCCACCAGCGTGTCAGTGTGTCTGTCCACCAGCGTGTCTGTCCACCAGTGTGTCAGTGTGTCTGTCCACCAGTGTGTCAGTGTGTCTGTCCACCAGTGTGTCAGTGTGTCAGTCCACCAGTGTGTCAGTGTGTCTGTCCACCAGTGTGTCAGTGTGTCTGTCCACCAGTGTGTCAGTGTGTCCACCAGTGTGTCAGTGTGTCCACCAGTGTGTCTGTCCACCAGTGTGTCAGTGTGTCTCCACCAGTGTGTCAGTGTGTCTGTCCACCAGTGTGTCAGTGTGTCTGTCCACCAGTGTGTCAGTGTGTCTGTCCACCAGTGTGTCAGTGTGTCTGTCCACCAGTGTGTCAGTGTGTCTGTCCACCAGTGTGTCAGTGTGTCTGTCCACCAGTGTGTCAGTGTGTCTGTCCACCAGTGTGTCAGTGTGTCTGTCCACCAGTGTGTCAGTGTGTCCACCAGCGTGTCAGTGTGTCTGTCCACCAGCGTGTCTGTCCACCAGTGTGTCAGTGTGTCTGTCCACCAGCGTGTCAGTGTGTCTGTCCACCAGTGTGTCAGTGTGTCTGTCCACCAGCGTGTCAGTGTGTCTGTCCACCAGTGTGTCAGTGTATCTGTCCACCAGTGTGTCAGTGTGTCTGGGACGAGTTGTCGCCTCACCACAGGGGCTGAACCCTCATGTCCATGTTTCCAGGGAAGCATCCAAGTGCAGCGGCGGGTCGGTGGCCTCGCGGCCAGTCCTATCTCTGGCCCGTCCCCCAGCTCAGCAGCTGGGGGCTGCTTCCAGGGGCTCGGCAGCTGCCCTTCCTGGGAGGCCGAGGCTCCCCTCTGGCCGGGGGGCTCCCTCAGGGCCGGGCAGCTGGTGCTCAGGTGTGTCTTGCATCTCTTCCTGGGTGGGCAGAGCCCCTCATCTGCCATCTGACCTCAGATACAGCCCCGATGGGGGCTGGTCTGGCTGGCCGGACACAGGAAGTCCAGGGCAGCTCTGCACCTGCTCCAGCCTTGGGCCGAGGGACTAGTGGAGCCCCTAGGAGTCTCTGCGGTGCTCAGATGACCTGCTGGGGGCTCCTCTGACTGCTGGTGAAGGAAGAGTCAGGGAGGGTCTCAGGAGCTAGCAGGTACTGGCCAGCCTGTTTGTGCCTAGCCGACTGTCCAGGCAGTCTGTCCAGTCCATCTGTGTCCAGTCTGCCTGTCCAGCCCTGTGCCCAGCTGGTCTGTGCCCAGTTGACTGCCGAGCCTATCTGTGCCTGAGTTCAGCCTGTCTGTCCAGCCCACCTGTGTCCTGTCTGTCCAGCCGGTCAGTATCCAGCCTGACTGTGTCTGGCCCTTCTTTCTTTGTTTCTTTTTCTTTTTTGGGGAAGGGCCACACCTGGCCATCCTCAGGGGTTACTTCTGGCTCTTTGTTCAGGAATTACTCCTGGAGGTGCTCAGGGGACCATATGGGATGCCTGGGATCGAACCCGGTCAGCCCCAGCAAGGCAAACGCCCTCCCTGCTGTGCTATTGCTCCGGCCCCAAGTGTGTCTGGCCCTTTGGTGCAGCAGATGGCACAGGGCCTGGACAGTGCTACGTGGTGTCTCAACCACGGGGCGGCACGTGGGTACCTCCTGTGGCCATAGGGGTGCCGGGTCCCTCTTCCTCAGTGCTGGCCTGCAGGGTCACTCCCTACAGCAAAGTTCCCAGCATGCCTCAGCAAGGACAGGCAAAACAGTCCACGGTGGGTCTGACCCCTCCACCCCCGACGTACCCTCTGCTCCCTCTGCCCCCGGTCTGCCCCCCGACACACGCCTCCTGCCCCTGGGCCCAGACAGTGCGGTGTTCCCCTGTCTGCCTCTTCGTCAGCCTCGAGCCACGCCTGCCCCGAAGTCACAGTCACTGCCGGGGCCTTCCCAGCCGGCTGGGCACTGTGGGGTCTGGGACACAGACAGGGAGGCCCCCCTGCACTCTGTCCCGTGAGTCACGTCTGCCTGGCGCTGGCCGTCTGCTGAGGCTGCGCTGGAGCTGGGCAGTGCTCGCCTCGTGCTCCAAAAAGGCAAAGTCAGGCCGGCAAACCCCACTTCCTCCAGGACGGGCAGAAGCCCCCCACCTGCAGGCTGCCCACATCCCTCTTTCTCCGGGCTCAGTGCCACTCCCCACCCCCGAGGCACCAGCTTGGCTCCTGTGGGGCTGTGCTCCCGGCTAGGGCCCCACAGGGCAGCCAGGCTGGGGTGGGGTCCTTGTTCCAGGGCAGCGGTGCCAGCGGGACTCTGGGCGCCCGCGAACGGGGGGCTGTGGGTGGGGTTTTCCTGAAGGCAGAGGCAGGACACACCTCACAAAAACAAGTGACACATTTCACTCAGCATGACCAGCCCAGGAAAAAGTGAGTGACTTCACGGGAGCTTGGGCTGAACACAGGCTGGTCCAGAGTCACAGACATCGAGGAAATGAGCGCCCAGGCCGCCGGGCGCCAGGCAGCAAGGGGGGCAGCGTGGGGCGGGGGCCACGGGGTCAGTGTGGGAGGCCATGGGGGTGGGGGGCCGCAGAGTCAGTATGGAGGCCATGAGTAGCACTGAAAGGTCAGCATGGAGGCCACGGGGACACCATGGAGGCCACAGGGTGTGGGACAGTGTGGAGGCCCACAGGAGGGTCAGTGTGGGGCCAGCGCTGAGGGACTCAACCCTATGCCCAGGTGAGGTCTGGGTGTCTGTGGCCCTAGACGCTCCGGTCCCCGCAGAGGCCAACCCCTGGCCAGTAGCCCTCACAGACAGGGAGCCCAGGGGAACACCCAGGAAGGCCTGACCTCAGCATTGTCCTGAGAGCCGGTGTGCTCGGCAGCCCAGACTTACTCACTGCCCTCCATACCTCCGACCTGGGCTTCCTGTCCTCAGACACCTCCACTCACCTCTGCCGCTCCGGCTCCTAGGCCCAGAGAGGGTGTGTGGCTTTCCGGAGGTCACACAGCAAAGCGTCTCTGTGTGTTTGGCAGGGCTGCTCTCCTCCACAGACCCAGTGCAGGGACGTGGGTGGAAGGAAGCAGGTCCAGTAGTGTTGGATCATCGGGGTCATGTGACATTTAAAAAATTTTTTTTTAATTTTTTATTATACCACTGTGAGATATCAGTTACAAAAGCGTTCATATTTGGGTTTCAGTCATACAGTGTTTCAGGACCCGGTCATGTGACATTTGACAGCAGTCTGTGGACAGAGATGCTGTCCAGGTGCAGAGACAGCCCTGGTTCCCTGTGGACACAGCCCGTGTGGACCGTGATGGTGTGACCCTCGGCCGTGCTCAGACGCTATTGGTGCTGGCACTGCAGGTGGGAGGGAGTTGAATAGGGGGGTGGTTCATGCATCTGGCAGTGGCTCCCTGGGAAGGGGCCACAGCCCCTGGGCAGCCAGGCTCCTGTTTCACCTGGAAGTCGCATCCTCAGAGACTCTCCCTCTCTGAGCCTCCATCTCTCCATCTCTCTATCTCTGCCTCTGCCTCTATCTCTGTGTCTCTGCCTCTTTGTCTCTGTTCTTGTCTTTCTGATCTCTCTCTATCTCTGTGTCTGAGTCTCTCTCTTATTCTCTCTCTCTCTCAGCTTGTTGGGTCACGGGGTTACTCCTACCTCTTCATTCAGGAATTTAGGAACTACTGGTGGTGCTCAGGGGACCATTGGGATGCCGGGATCGGACCCGGTTGACCTCATGCAAAGCACTGAGGTGCTTACCCACTGGACTATTTCTTTGTCCCCGTCTATTGACTTATTTTATATTATTATTAATCACTGTATCACTGTATCACTGTCTTCCCATTCATCATCAATTTGCTCAAGCGAGGCAGCAGTAACATCTCCATATGACCTATCTCATGCAAGTAGAGCCCAAGGGCACCTGCTTGCTCCAGGAACATAAAGAGCCTCAAACCATTCCATCAGGTCATGGGAATGAGGTCTATAATTGTTACTGGTATTTGACATATCAAATACGACACGGTAGCTTGCCAGGCTCTGCCGTGCGGGTAGCATACTCTTGTAGTCATCTCTAAATCCAGCATTTATTGATGAACCGCGCAAGCCAGGCTGTGATAGGCTGGTCTGCTGGGTGGAGTTCTGATGAGGGGGAAGTCCGGATGTGGAAAATGGAGGTCCTCATGGAGTGGGGGTCATCTGGCTTGTTGTGAGGCTCTGCTGGGGTGGCGGGCCAGGGCTAGAACCTGCCATCCCTCCAGGGCACCTCATGAGCGGCTGGGCACAGGGAGAGCCAGTAGCAGCTCTGCCCCATGTCTGTCTCCAAAAGTGTTCATGATTGGATTTTCTACTGACTTTTTTGTATCCCCTATCATGTTCTTAATTTCTTTATTATTATTATTGTTATTGTTGTTGTTGTTGTTGTTGTGTGTGACATTTTCGCACTTGTGCTTTGCTGACTCTGGTGCTCTCATTTCCTTGAGCTCAGTGAACATCTTCATCAAAGACTCGAGGACGTGCTGGTGCTCATGTTTTGCTCAGTGAGCTCAGTGGCTTCCCCATTGATTTTCTAGTGCTCATAGTAAGCGCTGGAAGATGCTCTGTCTTTCCCGCCGTCCTCATGGAAGGACAGGAAGAGTACCTGAGCAGCCTGGCGTGTGTCAAGCGGAGCTATCAGGAGCTGTGGCTCGGTCTCACTGTGGCAGAGGTCAGGTAGGAGGCTGCTGGGTCCCGCGTGCCAGGGTGCAGGGGCGGGAGGGTTGGGCCTCCTGTAGGAATGGGGGGGCAGCAAGCAGCAGGTCAGGCAGGAGTTTTGTTATGTTTCCTTCTGACCACCCCCTCCCTGCTGCTGTGGGGATGGGGCTCCAGCCTTTGGTTGAGAGCAGGTGGGCACCAGTGTGGGTCGTGGGTCTCAGACCTGTGTGTGTGGGGGGAGGGCGCTTCGCGCGGAACACTCCCCTGGCTCCACTTTCTCTTGTATTTCTGTTTTTTTGTGTGTGTGTCATTTTTCTCTTCGCTCACTTTAGGGAGAATAGTCGAGCCTGAGCAGGCTGCAGAGGGGTGGGGGAGGAGCCTCGGGAACCCAAGGAGGGGCTAAATCACTGCACGTGGCTGACCCCCGGTTCCACCCACAGGGCTGCAAGTTCCCTGAGCCCTGCCCGGATTGACTTCACTATAGGAATAGGAGTGAGCCCCTGAGCACTGCCGGGTGTGGCCCCAAAACAGGCAAAATCCATATGCTTCAGTCTAAAGAACAGGACCCCACAGTGAGCAGCCTGAGACAGGATGGACTGGGGTGAACTCTGAGATCTCAGGGGGCTGGACACAGCCCGAGCCATCTGGTGCCCAGGCCACATGCCCGCTCCCACGCGGTACCTGGGTTCCCTGCAGGCGCGGGTTCCCCTGCTCTTCCCAAACCTGTGCATGTCAGAATGCAGATTCTTAGAAGCCAGGCTACCCACGAGTCCCCTCTTCCCTGTTTCTCATCTGTGGGCACCCCCATGAACCCTCACCGTGATTGGGTATACTGGTAGTGAGGGCATGCTGCATGCCCTGAGCACAGCCCACACTGGCAGGGGAGCACCGCTGAGTGCCCAAGCACAGCCCACAGTGGCAGGGGGTGGCACCGCTGATTGCCCCAAGCACAGCCTACACTGGCCTCATTTTATGTTTCAACCGCAGCCGCCATAAATACCAGAGCAAATATTTATCGAGGGCCTGGAAGGTGCCAGAGTCCACCCCGGCTGTGTGGGTGTGTGTGGGGGGGGGCAGGGGGAGGGCAGGAGGGTAGCCGTGTGGTCAGCAGCGGGCAAGAGCGGCTGGAGACAAGTTCCAGAATGTTCCAGAACCCTGCCTCTTGGGAGGGGCCCCTCCCAGCACCGAGGGAGGTGCAAGCTGGACTAAGGGAGGCGGGGATGGGGACAGGGGAAGGGACTGAATCGTGAGCCCCCTGCACCCCTTTTTCTCTGACTGGACCTGAGAAGGGTCCCGGGACGGTGAGGCTGCAGCCTGGGCAGAGCGTGCGCACCTCATCCATCACCCGTGTCAGAGGGGCAGAGCAGCAGAGCTCAGGCTCAGTGAGGCCCGAGTGTGCTCCAGTGGAGGGTCTGACTCCTGTCCTGGCCACCTGAGCTGGGGAAGGTACATGGGGAAGGTACATGGGGAAGGTACATGGGGAAGGTCACAGGAACAGGAGGGTCCCAGAGCTCAGGACGGCCAGGTCTGGGGCACCTGCCCAACTTCTGCTCAGCACCTGCCAGCTGTGTGAGCCAGTCAGTGCCAGGAGGACCTGATGGACTGGGCACAGCCAGTCAATGCCAGTAAGGATCAGTCAGGCCAGGTTCAGCCGGTCAGTACCAGCCAGGGCAAGCAAGCTGGGTTGTGCTGGGGACCCTGGGACAGCTGGGCTGAGACTGGGTGCAGCTCCCTCACCCCTAGAACTGGCAGGAATGCCCTGGCAGGGTCCTGAGCTGCTTCTGCTGCCTGCCACAGGCTTGGCCCTGCCCAGCTTGGCCTTGCCCAGGCTTGGCCCTGCCCAGGGCTCTCAGGGGACGCCCTGCGTGTCACTGACAGGAGGACCCCACCACGATGTTGGACCAGGAAGGCAAGTGTCCTGCAGAGCCATACGCGTGCCCTTGTCTGTGGGCAGGCCTGCCTCTGGGGCCCGCAGCAGCCGAGCTGCAGAGGGGGGCCCTCTGGGGATCACTGCACTGGCCGCCCTCCCCACCTCACCATGAGTCATGCATGTTTGGAGACACTTTCATGGGGTCTTTGGGGCCCGATGCACTTGTGGGTGCTGAGACATGGGGGTGGGGCCAGATCCATCTGACACTGCTCCGTGAGACCCCCACCTGAGGGGTGCTCTGGGGTTAAAGGTGCACTTTAACTTCCTTAAAGTTACGTTCACAGTACTGGGAACCTGGCATGCAGCCATGCCTATGAGAGCCGAAAGGTTTATGCTCTGCTCCTCAAATTAGAAGAAGGTGGAATTCGAGGCTCAGGGCCTCCCCCTGGCCACCAAGGGCCAGGTCTGGGCATCTGTCACCATGGTGAGTCCTGAGCTGGAGGGCAGGGACGCTCTGCAGCATGAGGGGTCTGTAACCCCAATTCCAGGAACAAGCTTTGGGCATGGGGAGGCCCTAGATTTACCCCTGTGCCCCCTTCTATGAGATATCATTAAAAAGGTTTGGAACCCCACATGTTATTAGCAGTGAACGAGTCAAGCATCTTCGCTGCCGCCTGTGGACCCCACTATTAATACTCTCGGGCGGCAGACAGTGAGGGAAAATGTGGTTTTCCAACAGTCAGAACTAGCAGGAGCGCTTGTTTCCAGTCCGTTTGTGGGACGTGGCATTTAGGATACACGTGGCTTCTGTTTCCAGGAGGGGAGATGTGCGTGGCCTTGGTTGTAATGTTCTTGCCTCTTTCAGGTGTTTGTATGTGTCCGTGGTCGTTTCCACCAGGAAATGTCCAAACTGGGAGGGTGAGAGTCTTTGGTTGTTAAAGGCACAGGGTGGAGAAGCTACGGAAGCATTTGTTTCACTGATGGTGGGGAGGGAGAGAAGCACGGATGATTTGGACAGAAACGGAGCTCCTGGGGTGGAGCCCTCACAAGCGGGGCAGCCTCACACACGGCTGGTCAGGGACCATCCCTGGCACCACACGCGATCCCCCGAGCCCCACCAGGAGTGATCCTGAGTGCAGAAATGAACCGCAGAGCGCAAGGAATAGATCCCGTAGCAATAGATCCTGTCTGGGGCAGGACTCTGAAATTTCCGCTTCCTGTGTGTTTGGATGGTGCTTATGGGATCATGGGATCAAGCCATTACCCTTAGAATTTGATTCTTCTTTGGTTTTTTCTTAATAAATGGATTTGGGATGCATTTTGTTGGGTGTTTAAGATCGGATGATATCATTACATCCATTTTCCTCCTGAATCCTTAAGAAAACATTCCATGGGTGGATTTCCTTAAAGTTACGTTCACAGTTTTCATTAAAGCTGGAGAAATTAAAAATGCAAAGGTCACAGAGCTGAAGGGCGACCTCAGACTGATGTGCTGAGAAACCCCACTTAGGAAGCACCTCCTTTTGGGGAGGGGGCCCTGGGAACGGAACCCAGGGCGTCCTGCATGCTCCTCCCCTGAGCCCCGAAAGCGGCCCCTCCCCTCCCCTGCATCTTTCTGAATGTGTGAGCTGATGTCTCTGAGTGCGCTGCTGTGGAGTGGAAAGATAGAACACCAGTGATCATTGCTTTCTGATTTATTATATCACAGTGAGATAGACAATTACAAAGCATTCTTTTCTTTTCTTTTCTTTTCTTTTCTTTTTTTTGGCTTTTTTTTGGGTCACACCCAGCAATGCTTAGGGGTTACTCCTGGTTCTGCACTCAGGAATTACTCCTGGCAGTTCTCAGGTTCTCATATGAGATGCCAGGGACTGAATCCGGTTGGCGCTGCAAGACAAACGCCCTTCCCACTGCTGTACTATCGATCTGGCCCCTACAAAGCATTCTTAAAGTGGTCTCTGAGTCAGAAGCAGTATTCTGATGATAATGCTGAGCCCAGGGAACCGCAGAGAGAAATCACCCTTCACTTGACTCTCCACAGCAATCGCCGTCAAACACATAAAACAAGCGTATCTGTAACATAGCTACTGCTGGTAGTAGGATTCAGGTGGTGCAGAGGGTTCTTGCATCAGTCTCCTGAGCGTTTAAGGGGAGCAGGCCAAGTGGTTCAACAGGCTACTCACGTAGAAACACAAAGGCCGGTGGGCAGGCGCTTCAGTGTTCCTGAATACTGCACGTCCCTCTCCCCGCTCTCAGCACCCAACCTGGATCAGAGTCAGCACTTGCCCCGACCCGGTTCAGAGTGACCACTTGCCCGACCTGGTTCAGAGTGACCACTTGCCCCGACCTGGTTCAGAGTGACCACTTGCCCCGACCCGGTTCAGAGTGACCACTTGCCCCGACCTGGTTCAGAGTGACCACTTGCCCCGACCTGGTTCAGAGTGACCACTTGCCCCCGACCTGGTTCAGAGTGACCACTTGCCCCGACCCGGTTCAGAGTGACCACTTGCCCCGACCGGTTCAGAGTGACCACTTGCCCCGACCTGGTTCAGAGTGACCACTTGCCCCGACCGGTTCAGAGTGACCACTTGCCCCGACCCGGTTCAGAGTGACCACTTGCCCCGACCGGTTCAGAGTGACCACTTGCCCCGACCTGGTTCAGAGTGACCACTTGCCCCCGACCTGGTTCAGAGTGACCACTTGCCCCGACCTGGTTCAGAGTGACCACTTGCCCCGACCTGGTTCAGAGTGACCACTTGCCCCGACCTGGTTCAGAGTGACCACTTGCCCCGACCTGGTTCAGAGTGACCACTTCCCATCTCATTGTCGTGGTCCCTTCCCCTTCCCCCTTCTCTGCTCTCACTGTCCTTATGTCCCTTTCCTGATGCCACCTACCCCATCCCATGATGAGCTTTGTACTTTCTCCTACTCTTCGTTTCTATTAAAAGGCATTTCTAAATGAGAGATTGGCCTGAGCAAACAGTGTTGTTGTTTTAATGCAGATTTCATTTCCTGCATTTTTTTTTTTTTTTGGGTCACACCCGGCAATCAGGGGTTACTCCTGGCTCTACACTCAGAATTTACTCCGCAGCGCTCAGGGGACCATATGGGATGCTGGGGAATTGAACCTGGGTCGGCTCGTGCAAGGCAAACAAAACGCCCTACCAGCTGTGCAATAGCTCTGGCCCCAATTCTCCTACTTTCTCGTGTTTGAGATAGATGCTTTCTACATGGGGACAGACACACACACACACACCCCCCCAAGGTCCAGATGATGACAGCAGGGCTGTGTGACAATTCTGCGTCATCTCAGCCCTCTGGGCGCCGTGGATGGTGGATTTGTGTTGGTCTTTGTGCCTATCTAACCTGGACCCACACATGTTTCTTTCTCTTTAACTTTCGGTTTTGGAGCCACACCCAGCTGTGCTCAGGGCTTGCTCCTGGCTCTGCGCACAGCAATCACTCCTGGCATGAATGAGGGACTTTATGTGATGCTTGGATGGAGCCTGGGTCGGCAGCGTGCACCGCAGCACGTTCCCCCGTACTATTTCTCCAGCAGCCCCCACCCGTGTTTCCGTCCGGGGCGCACTGGGATCCCCAGCAAGGTCAGGGATAACCCGAGGTGACCTGAGTGCGTCCCCAAGTACCGCGCCACAGGGCCGGACCGAGTTCCCGGAATCCCGTGTCCCCACCCAGGGATAGATGGCTCTTAGGTTATTATTATTTTTTTCTGTAACATTTCTTCATGGAAGCGAATGGGGCGATCCAAGTATCATGTATGCTCGGAAAAAGTGAGGCCGTGGGGAGTGGCCGTGGGCAGAGCCGGTGGATGTTTGCTAATCCGAGTCAGATGTGTAGACATCGGGCATCTGTCTGTGGCTCGTCTTCTCCCGGCGGTCTGACCTGGCTGAGGGGGTTCTGCAGCTTTCTAAGGGGGCCACGGGGGTGCTGTCTTCTCGGTGGGTGTTGTGTGTGTCTGCACAGGGCAGGCCTATGGCGCAGCGCTGGAGAGATGCTGGGGAAGAGCTAGCTGGGGTGGACGCCTGCCCCACACAGGGACTGCCCCCCTAGCCTGCATGGGCCGCCGGTGGCCGCGACCTTTGCAGCAGGCCGTGTTATTTTTGGTTCAGGCTGCCGGGACCACAGCTGTGACTCAACAGAGTGGCCAGAGCCAGGAATGAGAGCATGGATGGCCCAGCAGGCAGGGGTCCCCCCCACCCACGGAGCCAGGAGTGAGACTATGGAGGGATCAGCACGTGGGACAACCCACACCCCTCCCCCGGAGCTCTGACGCAGTGGCCGCTGCTCACCTTTCCAAGCTGACCACATGAACTCAGTTGTTGGTGAGGGGTGGAAGCCGGGCGGCGCGCAGCCCCCACCCCAGCCCATCCCCACCACCAGATGAGCTGTTTCCTTTCTGAGCTGTTGATTTTACATAAGTAGTGACGGACTTTACAGAGGCTAAAAAAATGTGTAGAGATGTGTCCCTCAAATAAACCCAGAATAAGACCAGGTTTGGAGGAGCTGTTGGTATTAGTCAAGCCTCAGAGAACGGAGCTGGGCCCAGCCTGGACCAGAGGCCTGGTGGCCATGTAGGCGAGTTTCTATCCCACCCTGAACTCTGCTATCATCTCTGTCCCCATCCTGGGTCCTCCTGGGCCCAGGATAGGCAGAATTTCTGGGGAACTGATCCTCACAGATCGAGAATTCTTGCACAGCTTGCTCTGGGCTTGGTTGGCAAGTTAGATGGTTCATACAGGGCTCTGCAGTGCCTGCCAACAAAACACCTCATCTGGTGATGTCCTCTGGGGACGTGGATTGATTGGCCCTATAGCAACTAAGAAAGATGATTGGGTGTGTGTGTGTGTGTGTGTGTGTGTGTGTGTGTGTGTGTGTGTGTTGAGATGTGTTGAGATGTGGTGAGGGGAAGGCAAAGAGCTAGTTCAGGGGCCAGGGTGCTTACTTTCCATACAGCTGCCTGAGTTTAATGCCGCACCACGTGGTTTCCAAGCCGTGATAGCAGTACCCTGAGCAAAAGCCCATTCTTGGGCCCTGCACTGGACCACCAGCCTGGCTATCTCGGCGAGCCACAGGGAGGGGCCCTGTGCCTCCTGATCACCCCCTTGGGAGACTCAGACAAGGGAAGAGAGAGAAATATCCAGGGCAGCTCAGTGTTTGCAGCTGCCAGTGGGTGTCAGGCATGTTGACGTGAGGAAACCGAGGCCACACTCACAGGACCACTGCAGATGGCCATAGTGACATTCCATCGCAGCAGGAATGAGTTCCTCCCGGAAGCCATTCCAAGTGCCTGCTGAGCTAATCACCGCGGGTCTTAGAGGGAAAACAACAAAGGGTAAAGATGCTAAATTTTCAGACAAGAAACCGAACATGAACGAGAGGGCTGTGGGACGGAGTGGCGTCCAGCAGTGACACTTTATGGGGAATTTTGCCGTCTAGGGCAGAGCTGGAAGAGACTGCTCCCCTGGGAAACCTCTTTCCACCCCACCTGCTCTGATTGGACCTACTGTTTTCAAAGGCAGATGGGTCAAAGTGAAAAAAACACTTCTTTGTAACACTACTTTGAATGCAGTTAGGTATTTTTCTCTATAGTAGTACTTGAAAGGAATTCTAGAGAAAATAAAGGGAATATAGCATTTATTTATTTATTTATTTATTTATTTTGCTTTTTTGGGTCACACCCAGAGACGCTCAGGGGTTACTCCTGGCTCTGCACTCAGGAATTACTCCTGGAGGTGCTCAGGGGACCATATGGGATGCCGAGGATCGAACCCCAGCCGACACAGGCCGGCCGCGTGCAAAGCAAATGCCCTACCCGCTGGACTATCGCCTCCGGCCCCAGTATTTATTTCTAAAGGTAGAATTCTGAGGAGAGCCACTAGGGACCCTCATTTTCCCTGGGTGTCCTCTGGGAAATATTATTGTAATGCTATGAGTGTTGGCAATTCTGTCTGCAAAAAAGTGCGCTGGAGCCTTCCTCAAGATTGTAGATTTTTGTTTTCTGCTTGTTTGTTTAGATTTTGGACTATACGCTATTGGTGCTCTGAGTCCCTGGCAGTGCTCGGGGGATCATATGGGATGCCAGGGATGGAACCCAGGTCGGCTACGTGCAAGGCAAGCACATCCCCGCTGTGCTATTGCTCGGACCGAGCCTCTAGCAGATTCTGAAACGATCCCCTCAGCCCTGGCACAGGCGACTAGAAGGGTTATGAGAAGAAAACGGCAGAGCACAAAGGTCATAAATCATTACAGAACACCCACCACGAGAAACTTTCTCCTCTTGACAGTGGAAACCATTGTCTGATTCATTCAATAAAAGTAGCATCTTCGTGCTGGGGAGGTATTTGCCTTGCAGGTGTGAGGTCGGGGACTGTCCCCAGGAATGAGGAACATGAAAGAAAAGAGAAAAATGAAGGAAGAGTAAGGAAGGAAGGGAAAGCAGTCTTTTGCATCCTTGCAGCTCAGGGACCTGGAGACCCTCACCATCCCTTCCGCATGACCGTCCTCTTCCATGTCTGGGTAGTGGAAACAGGTGGCGGGGCCTCAGCAGGGGGCTGTCCTGGGCTGGGCAGGCAGGCGGAGCTGCCCAGGAGGCCGCAGGAAGCCAGAACAGAGCCCCATTCAGTGTGCGGCCAGGCGCGGCCTCTGACTCTGGAATAACACGCTCGGCCGGGCACGCGGGCCACTGCCGCAGTATTTCTCTGCATGAAAGTCCTCTTTCTGGGAGTGCGATGTGTACACACGTGGGCAGGAGAGGTCACCGCTAAAATTAGGCTCCGCGGCCCCAGATCACGGCCTCTCCCGGAGGGCCGGCACACAGGGGCCCAGAGAGGCTGCTGTGGTTCTGTCGGGCGGAGACTTGGCATGAAACTCATTGTCCCCATGTGACTCTGGTCAAGGTGCAGAGAGAATCCGCAGCCCAGGGAGAGGCCCTGTGCCCTGCCTGCCTCCAGCCTGCTGCTCCTGGGATTGAGGCCCAGCCCCTCCCAGAAGGAGGTGGGGCTGGGGCAACAGCTTTATTCTGGTGCAACCCAGGTCCTGGGCACCCTCCCCACTGGCCTCCAACCAGGCCAGGCTGCATGACTGGCTCTGTTAGTGGGAACCCCACACTGCTGGTCTCTGTACACCCACGTCTCATGTCCCTCTTCTCTGCCCTGGCTTCCTCCATCTCCCCCGATCTCCAAGGTCCCTGAGCCACCCTCTAGCCTGGGCCTTATGAGCCCTTCTCTGCTCCAGCGTGCGTGCATGAGCCGGCTATGGGACAATGTGTCTCCGTAAATGTACACAGAGCAGAGGAATCAACTCAACCCTCGTGGGACCATTGAAGTGGGCCATTCCTGTGAGACCTGCACCCTGTCCTGACTCCTCTGCAGAGCTCTCTCCTGTGTGCTGTGGTAGCACAGCTGTGATGCTGTGTGCCTTGCCCACCAGTGTCCTTACAAGGATGCTCAATGCCCAGCTAGAGTTTCGCGTCCCATCACCCTCAGCAACACTCGCTTGACATGGCCCTCGGCTCCTGCCCAGTCCCTTCTCGTCGAGTCTGGGCCCCAAACTAGAGTAGTGCTGCCTGCAAGCTCTTTGTCCAGCTCGCCTCACGGCCGGTTCTCCTTCCTGCTCCCCTCCTACGGTTGATGAAGGTGCACCTCTTAGTGATTGGTGACCCAGACTTAGAACTCTCTGGTACTCAAGGCACTGGAAATCTGAGTGAGGGAGTGAGGGAGTGAGGGAGTTAATGAGTGAGTGAGGGAGGGAGTTAATGAATGAGTGAGTGAGGAAGTTAATGAGTGAGTGAGGGAGGGAGTTAATGAATGAGTGAATGAGTGAGTGAGGAAGTTAATGAGTGAGTGAGGGGGAGGGAGTGAGTGAGTAAATGAGTGAATGAGTGAGTGAGGGAGTTAATGAGTGAGTGAGGGGGGAGGGAGTTAATGAATGAGTGAATGAGTGAGTGAGGAAGTTAATGAGTGAGTGAGGGAGGGAGTTAATGAATGAGTGAATGAGTGAGTGAATGAGTGTATAAGTGAGTGAGGGAGTTAATGAGTGAGAGGGAGGAAGAGAGGGAGTTAATGAATGAGTGAGTGAGTAAGGGAGGGAGTTAATGAATGAGTGAGTGAGGGAGTTAAAGAATGAGTGAATGAGTGAGTGAGGGAGTTAATGAGTGAGGGAGAGAGATTAATGAATGAGTGAATGAGTGAGTGAGGGAGTTAATGAATGAGTGAATGAGTGAGTGAGGGAGTTAATGAGTGAGTGAGGGAGGGAGTTAATGAATGAGTGAATGAGTGAGTGAGGGAGGGAAGGAATAAGTGAATGAGGGAGGGAGTTAATGAGTGGTTGTATGTGAGGAGTGAAGACACAGTGATGACGAAATCAGTGAGGGGTTAGTGAATGAATGACTGAGTGAATGAATGAGTGAGTGAGGGGTGAAGGTGCAGTGATGAACTAGTCCTGACAGTCGCTCCCCCTTGAGCACACGCCCTACAGACTCTCTACCGATGTCTTGGCTCTGATTTTACCACTGTCTGCTCAGTCCCCGTCTCTGCCACCCACTGCCCTGCCCCGCCTCTGATCACCAGTGAGGAGTGTTTGGGCCAGTGTCCTATGTGGATGGAATATCCTCACAGACCCTTGCTAGCATCCTGGACACGGAGGCCTGTGGATGGGGGGCGGTGGGCCAGAAGGGGGTGGTGCCCAGGCCCTGATGTCCCTGAAATCACAAGGACCAGTGGTTCCACGGAGCCCGATTCTCCAGGGGACACCTGCGAGGCTCTGCGTGTCGGCAGACAGAACTCAGTTGTGCATGTTGCTCCTCGAGGGTCTGTTAGAGGGAGTTGATGATCGCGTGTCACCAAGACTGTGTAGTTTGGGGGACTTTATTGGGACAGCCCGGGCCCAGCAGAACCAGAGCTAAGTGTGTATCCCAGTTCCCCACTTTCCGTTTGGGGCAGGCAGGGGAAGCTTCTGTGGTTCCAGGGCTCCAAGTCCTCTCGGCCAGCAGGTGTCCTTCACGAGTCGGAAAATGTGATGGCAGCTGGGCTTGGTCGTGTGCATGCCTGCAGGGTGCAGGCCGTGGACCCTCTCTGGTAAGGAAAGTGTGAGTGGTGCAGGCTGGGGGCGCGGACGAGACACGTGCGTGTGGGGAGACGCCTCCCAGGTGTTTGCTCTGCGGATCCGTTTCCATTTCTCTGGCTTGGCAAACATTGACTTAGGGTCTTTTCTATCCACTCGGCTCCAAGTGGATATTTTAGAGTTTTGAGCAAATGACTCGGTTTAGAAATTCCTATTAAGAAATCTCTGCCTCCTGACATCCATCTTCAAGATAAAAAGCCAGTGTTTTAGGTAGTGTTTCCTGGGCTGCAGGCCTTAGGCTTGGGGCAAAAAGCACTGTGGAGCTTTTTAACCCATTATCCAGAGTTCACAGTGAATGTGTCTCCAAGAAAGCCTGGGAGGGCTGTCGTGTGTCTCTAGTGTAAAGTCAGGGGCTGTGTCTCTGGGAATGGCCCCTGGGCATGGAAAACAGCCAGAGAGAATGTGGGAATGTGGGAATGTGGGAATGTGTCATGGACCAAATTAACCAGCAGCAGCTTCAATACTAGACACCTGGGACAGAGAAATTCTACTGGGCCGAGGCTCTTGCCTGGCACAAAGTGACCCTGGTTTGATTCCTGCCACCACACAGGGTCCCCTGAGCACTTCCAGGAGTGATCCCTGAGTGCATAGTCAGGTCTGAGCTCTGCTGGGCACCCAAAGCCAAAAATAGATTAAAATCAAAGAAAACTGGGAACCACTAGGTAGGCTGCTGGAAGGGGCAGCCGACCCGAACCTGGGTAAGAACCAGCCTTTGCACTCATGTGTGCTGGTGCTTGACTCCCTTTCCCAGCTTCTCCCAGCTCAGGTGGACACTGTCTTCCAGCCCTTCACCAGCAGTCCATCTGCACGCAACTCAAGGCTATGGGCTGATCTGTCTGCGAAGGGGCTGCTATGCCAGCTCTGAGGCAGGCTATATGCGATGTTCCCAGATACAGATGGAGGTCTGGGGGGTCTGGGGGGCTTTAGGGGGATGGGACAGGAAAGGGGCCTGTCCTTCAGGAAGCAGTGGCTGGGCTGGGGGTCAGGCAGGTATTCCTGGGCAGTGGCAGCTCTGGGGCCCTGTGGGTGGCTGGGTGCAGTGGCAGGGATAGGGGCCAGGCAGGTGACCGGATGCAGTGGTGGGTACGGGGACAGGGTCCAGGCCTTCCTGCAGTGACTGCTCTGGACACGGGCTTTAACAAATGGCAGACAGCCCCTCCTGTCCTACAGCCTTTCTCTCTTGGACTCTCCTCCCACAGTCCGTGTCCTGGATGTGACGGTGTGGTGGGGAGTCATGGACATGGGGGTGGCTGGGGTTCCCCATGCAGAGACCAGCTGTCTCAGGACAGCTGTGCCAGGTTTGAAGGTGGGGTAGAGAGCCCAAGGAGCACTGGGATGTCTCTGAGGGCTTGTGGTAGAGCAGGGAACACAGCCTTTTGGGGCTCCTAGTGGGGTGTCTGTACACTGTCAGTGTCCTGGCTCATGCTCCTCTTTTTTGGCTCCAAGGAAAGCAGGTGCTCTCAGCCCCCTTCCAGCTACCCTGCAGATAGGCCATCCCATGAAGTGCTCCCTCACTCCCCAGCAGCCGCCACTCACCAGGTGTCACAATATTTATTTATCTACTGGGGTCAGGCCCTGTGATGTTGGGGCTGACTCAGCCACATGGAGGTGTCCGGGTACCATGGAGCGCTGAGAACAAGCCAGGCATAGTCTTGTGTGCAAGACACAACAGGAGCCTCTTTAGACCTGTACCGTACTATCTCCCTACACACTGCCAGTGTCCAGTGTCTGAGGAACGGTGCTCTGGACTGTGTGTATGTATGTATGTATGTATGCACGCATGAGTGCATTATGGCATGTGTATAGGCATGGCAACTGCTCTGGTGTGTGTGCTGTAGAGAGTGTGTGATATGGTGTGTGCATGTGAGAGCATGCATGTAGCTATCCCGATGTGGGTGCATGCAGCCGTGCTGAGAATGCATGTGTGCACTGAGCTGTACACTGGGTGAATTTGTGAACACACGCTGGCTGTGCACATGCGGTTTCATCACTTGACCACATACCATGGGTCCTGGGTATGTGGCACAGCGCTACCCGGATGCCCGGCAAGAGCTCTGCTGTTATGGCTCTCTGGACTTTCCCTCCTGTCCTCTCACTGCTGGTATCTCTGGGAGACTGACAAAAGGGCGTGTCAAGTGGAGTAAGGTGACGTGTGGAGAGCAGCAGGGTGGGCTAAACGACAGGCACTCCCTGAGATCCAGTTCTGCTGTGACCAACAGGCCGGGATGGCATATTGACTTATACACCATGCAAGAAAGAAGCACATGTATGCATGTGTGTGTGCACATGTGTGAGCACCTCTACGTGCATGTATGTTTGTGGGAGGCAGCTCTGAGATTTCAAGGGTCCAGATGCTGAAGACTCAGGAATCTTTTCTGTTAGCCGAGTCCCTGATAATGTTACAGCTGCACCTGCCCGGCCGTAGCTGTCCTGGCCACTTTGGGACCCACAGAGCCTCAGAGAGCAGGGCAGGAGAGAAGGGGTCCTCCCAAACAATCGGAACATCAACAAGATTCCAGGGAGTACGGGGTCTGCTGCAGATCTTCCTGGTGCTCTGTGAGCTCAGACCTGGAGCCGGGGGCTTCCTCGGAGCTGGCTATGCTCCAGTTTTATCTTGCATGGGCCACGCTGGACTTCTTGGTCCCTTCAAGGCAACCTGAGCAGATAAACTGGAGAAGCGGAGCAAGTCTTCTTCTGGAAGGCAGATGAATTTCTTCTAGGACCTGATGACACCCTCTTTCTTTGGGGGATAGCTTCACAGTGAACTTCATGGCGTCTCTACAGATGCTGACAGCACCCCCTAACACGGACGCAATGCTGCTTCCATTAAGAGAGAGAGGGAGGGGCTGGAGCGATAGCACAGCGGGTTCGATCCCCGACATCCCATATGGTCCCCTGAGTACCGCCAGGAGTAATTAATTCCTGAGTGCAGAGACAGGTGTAACCCCTGAGCATCACCAGGTGTGACCCAAAAAGGAGAGAGAGAGAGAGAGAGAGAGAGAGAGAGAGAGAGAGAGGAGGAAAGGAAGAGGGAGGAAAAAGCTACAAGCAAACTAAAGAGCCAAGCCCGAATCTAAAGGGAGAGGCAGATCAAGCATTCAGGCCCACAGGGTGCTCTGGGGTACTCCACGGCTGCTGCTGCTCAGGGTACACGAGGCGAAGGGTCGCCTGTCTTCTTATTCAGAGAGTTCAGGGAAGACAGCAACTATCACCGCTCACTCGGCCTTGATGCTTTGAAGAGGACCCAGGTGACACACGGGCGACGCCTCCCACCCCCCCACGCTTCTCCACGACCTGCGCTGCACAGCGGCTCGGTGCGCACCAGCCGAGTCCTGGGAGTCACCCGTTGGGTGGGGCTATGCAAATAGGACGAATCGCTCGCCTCACCATTGGCCGCCCGTCTGGGAAGGGGCGGGGCGAGGACCGGAGCGGTACCTGCGCGTGGGGCCCTCGGAGACCCACGTTGGCTGCGCGAGCAGAGCTGAGGGTCCGGTCGAGCGCTCGGTGCCCGCCCGCCCTGCCCGCGGCGCTGCCCGCTCTGCCCGCGGCGCCACCCGGCGCTGCCCTCCCTTGCCCGTGGCGCTGCCCGCCCTGCCCGGCGCTGCACGCGCTGCCTGGCCCTGCCCGGCCCGGAGCGGGCTGAGCACGCCCAGCCGACCCTGCCGAGTTGGGTGCGGAGAAGTTGCTCCCCGCGGGGTTACAGTGGTCGCGCGCGCCGCCGCCGCCCCGGTGCTGCCGGGAAGGGGCGCGCAGGGCGATGCCGGGCAACCCTCGGTGCCCATGAGCGCCTGACACCCCGCCGCCCGGGGTGCTGCCACCGCGACGTGACTAGCCCGAGGCCGGACCCGGTTGTCCCGGGACGCGGGTCCCGGGGCCTCGGCGCATTCCAGCCCGGCCCGTGGGCGCCGCCGCGGCCGGCCATGCGGGAGAAAGAGTGAGCGGCGGCCCGGCGGAGGCGAGGCCGCGGGACGCGCGGAGCCGGTCGGGCTGGACGGGGATGCGGGCGCCGAGCCGCCGCGCGCTCTGGCTGTGCTGGTGGTGGGTGCTGCTGTACAGCTGCTGCGGGCCCCCGCCCCTGCGGCCACCCTGCCAGGGGCCCTGGCCGCCGTGGGGAGCGCGCTGCCCGGGGCCCCGGTCGTGCCGAGCCGCCGCCGCCACCGCCCTCCGCCCCCGGCTTCCCCTTGCGGCGCCTGCGGACGCACGAGAAGCGCGAGATGCAGAAGGAGATACTGTCGGTACTGGGGCTCCCGCACCGGCCACGGCCCCTGCACGGCCTGCAGCCTCCGCAGCTGCCCGCGCTCCCGCGCCCCGGGGTGCTGCCGTCCGCACCGCGCTTCATGCTGGACCTGTACCGCAGCCTGGCGGCCTCCGACGACGATGAGCGCGCAAGGGACTCGGGCGCCGGCCGCTGCGGGGCGGGAGCCTTGTGCGTCCCGGGCCCGGCGGCGCGGCGCCCTGGCCAGCGCGCACGACAGCGCCTTCCTTCAGGACGCCGACATGGTGATGAGCTTCGTCAACCTGGGTAAGGGATCGCGGCGAGTCTGGAGCCCTCCTTATCCTTGCTCAGTTCCTCAACCGGGATGACGCGGGACCAGGCAGGGAGCCCGAGACGCACTTCTCCAGTGAGCCGGGACTTGGGTGGGGGGCGCGTGTGCCACCTGCGCAGGGCGGGGACGACAGGTGCCCTGCCCAGACCTCGCGCCTGTGCAGGGGCCCGGGACGCAAGTGTCTCTTCAAGAGGAGGCGAATTGGGTAGCGCGCGGGGAGCTTCCGGGCTCCTCTCCACTCCGCCGCCTTCTGCCCCCTAGGTGCACGCCACTTTCCCAAACGCTGCCGCGCCAACTTGGTGAACTTGAGGGGCCCGGGTTCACAGCCGCGCGCGGACCCCTGGGGCTTTAGGCGGAATCTACGGTCAGACGCGGAGGGTGGGCAGATCCTGTCCTCGTTCCCTTGCCCTCGGGCCACTGCCCCGGCAGCTGAGGGCTGGCGCGTATGGTGCTGCCCCTGAGCTCGCGGGGCCCAGCTGGTCAGAGCCGGTTGCCAGGCGACAGGATGGAAATTCAAGGGCTAAATCGGGCGCCGCCGCAGACCGGTCGTCTGTGGCCGGCCCAGCCGCCTTCCTCTTTGCCCACTTGGATGCGGTTTGTCCCCAGGCTGCGTGTGGACAGGGAGCGGTCTCTGCAGGACAGATGCCCGCATGGCGGGTCCCGTGAGTCAGCGGACACCAGCGAAGCCCCTGAGCGTGGGGAGCCCTGGCCGCTATCCCCTCCCGGCTTTTAGGACTTTTTACGGAGGGGTTTCCGTGCTCAGCGCCTGGATTCTCTGCGAGCATGTCATGTCCGGGATGCTGCCTGCTCTGCCGCCCAGGAAGGGGCACCGCCCCCAGCGCCGCCTCCAGGAAATCCCCGAGCGGGCCCTCCCAGCACTGCAGGTCCCAGGGCAGGGAGCTTCACAGTGGGCAGGAACCACCCGCCTTACAGGGACGTGCTCCTGTGGAAGTTGGGGTGTCTGTGTGCAGGGACCAGTGCTGCGCCCCACTCCACCCCTCAACTGCTCCTGCTCTACCAGCCCCTCTCTGCCCAGCTCCTTGGCTTCCCCATGCAGAGAGAGGCCCACTTAGCTCCTTTGGGCTATGTAGACCCCCTGGATACAGTGGCCGAAGATTCACCCTTGGACTTACTTGTGCCCTCTCAAGTGGGCGACTGTGAACATTCCCCCTTCACTGTCCATTAACCCTCCCACAGGGACCCTCAGGGAACTTGGGGGACCCTCAGGAACTGGGAGCATGGTGGGTGATGTCCTTGGAGTTGTTCACCCCAGAAATCAGGAGAGGGTGGGCTTTTGCTGAGGCTGCTTTTAGAGCAGCCAGGTCAGTCTCTGAGGATGGGTTCTGGCAACTTTGAAAGGCTCTAGAACGTTCCATGCCATGTGCATTGTGCAAAACAGCAGCTGAGGGAGAGGGACCCTCTCAGAGGTCCTTTCAGAGGTTGAGAGGAGGGATGGAGAGACGGGACAGAAGTTAATGCACTTACCTCATATCCCACTGACTTTAGTTAAACCCCTGGCACCACATGGGGTCCCCCAAGCACTGGCAGGGGTCACTCATGAGCTACAGAGCCAGGAATAGTCCCTGAACACTGCTGGGTGCGCTGTGTGGTAGAACCTTGGGAAGGGGGTGACTAAGACAGATTCTGGGCCAGAAGGCCAGGTCTGTCTGGAGGGGGCCTGGAGGAAGCCGTGTCCAGGAGTCCTTGGCAGGGGTGTTTGGATGGTGAGTGGACAGGGAGGCCTCTTGCAAGCACATGCCTCGTGTGTGCTGACTCCCATTGTCCTTGGCCCTCAGTGTTCTGACCTCCAGGCTCTGCCGCAAGCTGGGGGCCCAGCGCCTTCTCTGAAGGTGGCAGGTAGACAGCGTCTCCCAGGGGGATATTTTCATTCTTCAGCAAAGCTTTTTGAAAAACAGGTGGAGAAAATATTTCATGGCAAAGTTTCACAGGAGTGCAGCAGTTTCCTTTCAGACTTGGGGACACACTGGGGTCCCTGGAGAAGCTGAGAGCCCCCTGTGACCCGCCTCTGGGCCTCCCCATCACGAATCACCATCACCCGAGGCCTGGCTCTGTCTGCTCGTGAGCAGTGGGGAGGGCATTCAGGCAGGTCGTCGGGGTTGCGGGGACAGAGGGTACCCCTTTCCCAAGAGGTGAAATCCATTACGTCTGCTGATGCCATAGCCAGGAACCCCACAGCAACTCACAGGAAGTGGGGGGGAAAGTGCTTCAGGAGGTGCTTTTCAGGGGATGCTGGGGAATCTCTGGCCAGGACACATGTGCCGTGCGGCCCTAACTCAGGCTTGAAAGTTCCCGCAGCAGAGGTCAGGCAGAACTGCCCTCACGCTCTTTCCATGCCCAGAGCTTAAGGAATAGTCACACCAGTTCCCTTCTGCCTGGGGTCAGTTCACTATTGGCCACATGGACAACACTCTGGGCTTCAGAGGGCTCTCTGAGAAAGCCGACCCACCTCCCTGGCCCTTGGGCCCAGTTGCCTGTGTGCTGGAGGGCATGGGCCACCTGGGGATTCCCGCGGTCGCAGCTGGCTGTATGCATGAGCCTGCATTCAATCCCGCGTGCCGTCACACTTGGGTGGGTTGTCTGGCATGAAGGGAAACAAGCGGCCAACCGCGTGACCTTGGAGAGAAGCAGCCTGGATATCTTTCCGGCCTGAGCTCTAGCAGCCTTGGAGAGCAACATGCTGCCATTCATGGGACCCCCTCCCGGCCCCAGCTGCCACCATGCCACCCTATTATTTCCTGGGCTGTGCTTGTGGCCAGCAAGCATTTTCCCCCCTCGAAACTGGTCGTTTTGTTTGTCTGTGAGCTCATGGAGCTGCCTGGAAGCTGCCTGGCTTCCCACAGCCGGACTCTGAGAGCCTCAGTCCCCCTGAGACAGACTGTGGGTAGAGCAAGTCCAGGGACTTGGAGAGCACCCTCGAGGAACGCTCCGGACCCTGGTCTGGGTGGCTGCCTAACTTAGAAATGAAGGACACACCTGACTCTGCCCGGGTTCCAAGTTAGATTAAAGAACCGAGGGTTGTGGGTGTGCTGGGGTGGGAGTGGGGCGCTTTCCTGCTCCTCTGTGCGATCATGCCCACAGACTCCTATGCACTTGTATGTGTGGCCTTGAGCACATTGTACTGGCTCCTGACATCTCCGCCTCACACTGTTTATTTTGAATTAATGAGGTGTTGCTCTGTAGATGCTTGGATAGAATAAAGCCAGACTCCAGTTATGCCCAACAAAGGGAATCAGATAGTATTAGTACAAGTAACAAGTGCCTCATTGTCCTAAAAACATTCGCAATCTCCAGAACAAAGTCACTCTGGGAAACATGAATTAGAAGAAAGAGGAAAAGAAGGGGGGCCGCCTCATGTCTGTTGTTCATAAACACTGGCCCCGGGTACTGGTCTCTCATGGAGGTCATGGACCCCATGGTTCATCTCTCAAGGAGGTTATGGGCCCCGTGGTACCGCCTCTCATGGAGGTCACAGGCTCTGTGGTACTGTCTCTTATGGGGCTTACGGCTCCGTGGTACCATGTCTCATCAAAGTAGCCTGTCCTGATGCTCGCCTTGTTGCTGCAGCATTTCAGGCCTGTGAGCTGCTTCCAGCAGCAGTGATCTGGAGAGACCGGGGGCCACAGTGGGCTTCTGGGTTCCGTGGTCTCCAGCAGAGCTTTTCAGCAGGAATGTGGAAATTCTTTGCATGGAAAACTGTTCTTCAGCTCAGACCAAAGGGAGAAGAGACCATTGTTTGGCTTCTGGTGGCTGTGTCACTAACCACCCCCACCCACACCCACACACACCCATGTCGTCCAAGCTCGGGTCGAGGGGCAAGTCTGATGTGCTGACTCATGGTTGGTGGCTCCCCGGGGCCCGGTTTCCGTGTGATTAGCCAGGAGGAAGGTTCCTGTGATACAGACTTCGAAACAAACCGAAAACTAAACAACTCCAGTGCCTAAAAATCATGCTTCCTCCCTGTGTCTTTGCTACTTTGCAGACTGGGCCTGGCATGAGCTAGGACCGGACTGGCTTGGGGAGGTGTACGGGGGTCCCAGGACCAGTGTGGGTCTGTGAGTCTCTCTTGCTGCCATGCTTTGGTCCGAGAGTCAGTGCTGCCCGGGTTTCTGCCTCTCGGCGTGAAACAGATTTCACTTCCCAGCCAACTCCAGGTTCAGACACGGGAGGCTCTGAAGCCTGAGTGAGGACAGTTGTCTCTGCGGAGGAGCCCTGTTCTGGCATGCATTAGTAGCCTGGGAATCCAGGCCTGATCTCTGAAGCTTTGGAAGCCCTCGGGACCCATCCTGGGGCCAGAACTAGGGCTGGCCTGCCCTAGTCCTGATGTTCTGGGTCCAGAACTGGGCATTTTCTTCTCTTGTCAACCTGCATGTGAGGTGGCACCCTGGCTGGGTGCCCTGCCCTGAGATGCCGCAAGGATGGAGAACGTGGGAATAGGGGCCAGGAGCGATAGCACAACAGGGAGGGCATTTACCTTGCACGCAGCTGACCCGGGTTCTATTGCCGGCATCCCATATGGTCCCCTGAGCACCTCCAGGAGTAATTCCTGAGCGCAGAGCCAGGAGTAACCTCTGAGCATTGCAAAAGAAAAAAAAAAGGAACACAAGATGTTCCTCTATGCCCCCACCCCCTGGGTACCTGAGACAGGGCCCCCTTCAGGCCACAACACTCAGAGCTGGACAGATCCTGGTACTGGAATCCCACCTGTTCTCTCAGGCTCCGAGAGAGAGCCTGGGGCTCTGAGACGCTCCACCCTTGAGGCTGCGGCCAGCGGGCCAGTGGCCAAGCCAGGAGAAACCACCCCAGCTGCCCACAGCACAACGCTGGGGCCAGTGGCGGGCGGGGAGCCCGTCTGGATTCTGCGGGTTTTCCCTTCGTGGGAGCTTCTGTCTTGGAGCTCCGCCTCGGGAGCAGGCCTATAAATACCCGCTTCCCTGAGTGGCGGCACAAATGACCCCGGAG
>JAJIBD010009151.1:0-40000 GCA_021461705.1 Cryptotis parvus | reverse complement strand
TCCTGCTGCTCCTCCTCCTCCTGCTGCTCCTCCTCCTGCTGCTCCTCCTCCTGCTGCTCCTCCTCCTCCTGCTGCTCCTCCTCCTGCTCCTCCTCCTGCTGCTCCTCCTCCTCCTGCTGCTCCTCCTCCTCCTGCTCCTCCTCCTGCTGCTGCTCCATCCTCCTCCTGCTCCTCCTCCTCCTCCTGCTTCTCCTCCTCCTGCTGCTCCTCCTCCTCCTGCTGCTCCTCCTCCTGCTGCTCCTCCTCCTGCTGCTCCTCCTCCTCCTGCTGCTCCTCCTCCTGCTGCTCCTCCTCCTCCTGCTGCTCCTCCTCCTCCTGCTCCTCCTCCTCCTGCTTCTCCTCCTCCTGCTGCTCCTCCTCCTCCTGCTTCTCCTCCTCCTGCTGCTCCTCCTCCTCCTGCTCCTCCTCCTCCTCCTGCTGCTCCTCCTCCTGCTGCTCCTCCTCCTGCTGCTCCTCCTCCTCCTGCTCCTCCTCCTGCTGCTGCTCCTCCTCCTGCCCCTCCTCCTCCTGCCCCTCTGCTCCTCCTCCTCCTCCTGCTCCTGCCCCTCCTCCTGCTGCTCCTCCTGCTCCTCCTGCTCTTCTTCCTCCTCCTGCCCCTCCTGCTCCTCCTGCTGCTGCTCATCCTGCTCCTCCTCCTCTTGCTCCTCCTGCTCCTCATCCTGCTCCTCCTTCTCATCCTACTCTTCCTCCTGCTCCTCTTCCTCCTTCTCCTCTTCCTCCTGCTCCTCCTCCTGCTGTTCCTCCTTCTCCTCCTTCTCCTCCTGCTCCTCCTCCTCCTCCTCCTACTCCTCCTTCTCATCCTCCTCCTGCTCCTCTTCCTCCTCCTCCTCCTCCTCCTCTTCTTCCTGCTCCTACTCCTCATCCTGTTCTTCCTCCTGCTCCTCCTGCTCTTCCTCCTGCTCCTCCTGCTCCTCCTGCTCCTCCTGCTCCTGCTCCTCCTTTTCCTGCTTCTCCTGCTCTTCCCCCAGCCCCGCCCCCTCAGAGCTCCCAGCTGGCCTCTTCTTGCACACTATGCCGGCATCTCCAGAAGCACCCTTGGCGCTCTCCCTGCACAGCTGGTGGGGAGCCGCCATAGGAGCGGGTGACTCAGCCCATGGTCACCAGTGTGTTTGTGAAGCCGCTCCTGAGCTCATATATTTGCGTCATGCACAACCTGTCTGCCGGTCCTCACGTCCTGGCTTGCCGTTCCAGAAAGTTCTCCAGCAGAGGGTTCCGGAGTGCTGTCCCTGGTGGGGTGCAGGAACAGCTGCCCTTAAGGGTCCCAGGGGTCTGACCATGCAACAGAGCAGTCACAGGCTCTCCTGGGGCCATTCAGCTAGGAGGGTTGCGTGGTCCGAGCCCCAGGGTCTGCAAGGTGGGTTTGAGGAGACTGAGGGCGAAACAAATGGCAGAGTGAAAATATCTCAAGCGCTGAGCCCAGGTGGTGCCCGCTTGTCTGTCTGTCTGTCTGTCTGACAAGCTCCCTGCTCTCTGAGCACTGCTCAGTCCCACAGATGGCAGCTCCCGTGGGGTTAGTGCCTGTTCTGTCCTCAACGCTTCTGCTCTGCCCACTGTTCTCTGACACTGTCATTGTTCAGCAGCTGGACGGCCTCGCCCTCTGCCCACTGCAGCCTCTGCCCCTGGTGTCTCCACCAGGGGTGCTTGAAGTGAGGTCCCCTCCCTTCTGGCTGACTTGGGGGCTGCTTTATTGGACTCGGGTTTGAGGATTCTTTTCTCTCCCTCCCCGACTCCTCTCTCTCTCTCTCTCTCTCTCTCTCTCTCTCTCTCTCTCTCTCTCTCTCTCTCTCTCTCTCCCCTCTCTGATTTCCTCACAGACCTCGTGGCTGTGGTTCCTTCTGGTCTCCTCACTGGCTTCCTGAGGTTCTCTCTGGCCTCTAGAGCAAATGGTCGTGGGTGCAATGGCTAAAACCCACACAGTCCAGAGGCGGGGTCCTACGGCGTCCTGGGCAGGGGGAGCCTGACTCTGGGAGCTGTCCCCTGCCTCCTCCAGCACCGGAGGCTACTGGTTTCCATCCTCTGGGCTCAGATCCATCCCTGACTCTCGTCATTTCTCTTCCTGCCCTTCCCACTCCCTTGAGTGTCTCAAAGACCAATCGTGGGAGACAGCACAGTGGATGGGACGGGCACACCCGAGCCAGGCCCAGCACCACAAGCCCCAGCAGTATCCTTGCATGAACCATTAGCCCGTGTGGCTAAGAATCACTAGTGGGGCCCCAGGACCCTGAGCTCAGCTTGGGAGCCCCTAAAATTCCTTTGAGTGAGGAGCAGTTGTATCCCCCTGATTCCGGGAGTCCGGGGCTTTGCGGGTGGGGTTCTGTCTGAGCAAGAAGTTGCCCGCATGCAGGAGGCTCCTGGTGTCCACACGGAAGGTTCATCTGGCCTCCGTGCTGGGAAAGAGCCTGGGGACCCCTGGACCGCCCACTGCTCTGGATGTTCTTGTTTATCTTAAATGTCTGATGCCCCCCTATGTGGAACATGGACTCTGCAGGTGCGAGAGCTGCTGAGAGGCCGCCTGTTCGGGGCCCAGGACTCCAGACTGATACCCCAGTCACAGGCTCTGGTCTGCAGGGTCCCCTTCTCCCACTGGATCGACCCACCCCATGCAGGTCAGCTCAGAACCGATGTCTCGGGTATTGGTGCAGGACCACCAAGTCCCCCCCTGTTCTCCCCACCCCACCCCACACTGCAACCTCGCTGGGATTTTATCACCCTGTGATTCTCCAGCCCGAGCAAGCGATGTGGGGCAGCAGCAGAGGCGTCGCCGTCTCGGGGGAAAGCACCTATTTTTAGTTCCGTTCCTGCTGTTCTCACCTGGGAGGAAGCGGGCGCCTCCACGCAGACCGTCTCTGTCTCAGCTGTGAAGGGCAGGATGGCGGCCCGGGTAGGGACCACGTTGATTGGTGCCTGGGAGGGACAGATAGAGCCTCATCCTCAGGGTGCACACAGGCCCTGGTCACCTGCGGTGACCTGCACGCGTCCACGCACACATCCTCCTTCTGCCCTCCCTGGGAACCCCAGGCTATTCACAGACAGCAGCATTTGAGAGTGTTGAGGGAACGCTAGGCTCTGCATCCTGGGCCCCTAGGAAGGAGTGCCCTGCTGGCGAGTGTCCAGCTTGCCTCAGGACCCTCCTCTGATCCTGCTGCGCCCGGCCTGGAGCACACTGGTCAGTGTGACTGGAAATGTCCCAGCTCTAGTTGTTGGTGGCTGCCTGGGCTCAGAATCGGGTGGATGAAGGGAGAGCGCCTCTGTCCAGGGAAGGTGGGGCCCTGTGCAGGGGTTTGTAGACAAATGAGTGCCCAGCACCACTCATGTACCAGCATCCAGCTCCTTCAGGCTCCAGCGGGCGACACTGACCACCCCATCTGGGGAGGCGGGGGTCTCCACGGGGACATTGGATCTCAGGGGTGCCAGACCATCGGGCTGGGCCAGATCCACCCTGTGCGTGAGCACTGTGGGCAGGACCACCACTGTGTTCGTGTGTGCACACAAACTCCTGTGCACACACACTCACATGTACTCTCATATGCACACACATGCATACATGCTCACGTGCACACATTGTCATATACACATATGCACTCACATGCACATGCCTGCACACACCCACACATACCTGCGTAGATGATACATGCCCACATGCTTGTGCACACATACGTGCACATGACACACACATGACACCAGCACGCCTCCCCAGGCATGTTTGCATTGGTGCCATTGGGTGTGATACCCTATTCCTCCAGGAGCAGCTGCTGCAGTGCCAGGGCATGGGAGGGTGGGCACAGGGACAGTGTGTCCAGAGCCCGTCTGAGTGGCCATGACCGACGTGCGAAAGCTGCGGGCAGACACAGGCATGTGAGCACTCAGCATCTATACTTAGTGAAGGGGCTGAAAGAGCCCCAAGCCCTGTAGATGCCAGAGTGGGGTCTCTGATCTCTGCAAAAGCCTTGCTGTGTGTGCAGGTGCTCTCCGGCAGGTGGGGTGCCCCGCCCCACACGCCTCCCAGGATGGTAGCTGGTGGCTCGCAGGAGGTGAGGGTGAGTCTGTCTGCTCTCTCCTTCAGGGGGCCATCTTGGGGCCCGCAGTAGGCAGGCTGGTCTGCAAGGATAGCGCCTGCTCCATGGGAAGCATGGGGCATGGGCTGCGTGGACCCTACTGTTGAGGTGATGATGCCTACACAGGGCACTTACAGTGGGGAGTTGAATGGCATGGCCTGGCACAGATTGGGCAGCCGCCGGACATGGCTGGGCCCTGTGGCCTGAGCTCAGTGATGATCAGTGGCCCTACCTTAGTGCTAAAGGACGGACATACAGGGCCTGGCTGGGCTCGGTGTGCAGGCAGAGGGGGTGTCAGAGCTGCAGGGGAGAGACCGCCGTGTTTGAAGGCCCTTGGGGGCAGTGGACACAGGGAGAGATGGCTGCTGGGAGTCTGCTAGTCCACCTGGGAGGGAGCTCGAGGGCCCGTCCGTCGACGGTGGGCACTGCTGATCTGCTGTCCATAGCTCTCCCCTCCTCTCTCTCTTCTTTTCCCTCTCCTCTTTTTCATCCAGGACTCATCCATTCTCTGCTAAAATGTCTGGACCTGATCTTGGTACTCAGAAGCAATTTGGACAAATCATCGTGTATCTTCCTTGTGGTTCTCCCTGTAGCTCAGGGCCCGCATTCTTGCCCTGGCACAGCCATCCCATACCCTTCCCTTTTGCTAGTTTGCATCTGTGAATCTGGCACCCATGGCCTACACCTGCTGTTTGAGCACCTGACTCGCTAGCGCCCTGAGCAGGCGCCTCCCTTGCGCCGTCTCTGTGGGCTCCCGGGGAGCAGGAGCCTGGGCGGCGGGCAGACAGCAGTGTTGTCACTGGGCTGATTGCAAAACAAGGCTGCCAGCTCCAGGAGCAGCTCAGAACCTAACCTCTGCCGAGATCCTGCCCCAGGTTCCTTTACTTTCATGAGCACATGGGCCAAACTTTCTTGCAAAATCCTTTGAACTTCAGGCGAGAATGCTCACCCCCGAGAGCTTGGAGAACATCAAACAGACGAGGAAGACGGGGCGCCAGTTGCTGTTGGAAGACGTACAGGGAAGCATCTGTCCTTCCCGTGGGAGGCTGACCCCAGCTCCGCGGCCGTGCTGAGACCTGAGTTCAGCCACATCGGGGTTGGAGAGTCCCCAGGCCCACTTGATGCCCACTGCATGAGGGCGGCCCAGAGCCGCTGGAGAGACCAGGCCACGCAGGTCGCTATGGTGATGAGAATGTTCCAAGGCCAGATTTTGGAGTGAGGAACCATTTCTCCGACACCTGCCCGGCAGCCAGCTGCGGTGACAGCGAGCGGGCCTATGGGCCGCTCGGTATATGTGACAACCATGAGCTTCTAGCTCGTCACCATGACCAGGTTGGGGCTGCTAGTTCAGGGAAGATGGTCCCTGGCCTGAGGTGCTTGCCCAGAGCTGGGAGGGGTGCAGTGCCCCTCAGCCCTGAGAGTTGTGGCTGAATTGTGGATTCTTCTACATTTCTTTCTTTTTAGAGGGGCTTGGGGGCACACCCAGTGGTGCTCAGGGGGTTACTCCTGGCTCTGTACTCAGGAATCAGTCCTAGAAGTGTCAGGGGACTATGGGATGCCAGGGATCCAACCCAGGTTGGCTGTGTGCAAGCCAAATGCCCTCTCTGCTGTGCGATTGCCCTGGCCCAATGTGTTCTTTATTTTAATTTTACTTTTTTGATTTTTTGGGTCATACTTAGTGGTGCTGAGGGCTTACACTTCTGGCTCTGCTCTCAGGAATAGCTCCTGGCAATGCTTGGGGGTCGGTACCATGTGGGGTGCCGGGATTGAGGCATGCAAGGCCAGTGCCTTCCCGCTGTTCTCTCTCTGTCTCTGTCTCTGTCTCTCTCTCTCCCTCTCTCTCTCCACTTTTATATTTCTTTCTAGTTGTGCTTGGGAAGCCAGAAATTCTTGGCACCAGGCCAGAAGCTCCAAGCAAGATTCTGAAGTTATGGTCCTGTGTGGCCCTGGGGTGCATCTGACTGTGCTGTCGGGCACAGAACTGGAGTCAGCCATTTGCAAGGCATGTGCTCTAACCATTGTGCTGTCTCTCCGCCCCACTCCATTTTGCTCCTCCATCAGCCCTTCTGTATCCTGGGTGAGTTTGCAACATGGAGTCTGCCCTGGCCATGCATGGTGGGCATATCGACAAGTCTAAGCAAGTCTTGTCTGCTCTCTTCTCCCTGAAGGCACCATCCCCTTGTCCACTACCTTGTCTGCCGGGGAGTGGGCCTGTGGGAATAGAGCTGGCCTTGAGGCTGCGAGGTCACAGGGTCACTGCACAGGGTCCCTTCTGCCCTAGGCTTCCCACAATGGATCTAGCTCAGCATTGGTTGCCTGGCGCCTTTCCCTCTGAGGGCAGTGCTCTTGCCTAGTCCCCTCTGGGCTGTGGACTCAGTGTGAGGAGGGGAGCCAGGTCTCTGCCCTCTCTCCAGGACCACCGGAACCTGTGTGTGAGAGGCTTCTGAAAGACGAGGCCCCTTTAAAACTTCCTGCTCCTCCTGGGAACGGTCTGGAGTGCTCCAGATGTTCTGCACATCAGCTCAGACAGCTGCTCACCCCTTGCCTGCTGTTTTCCTCACTCTGTGTTTTGTTTCTAGCAGAGCCCACTGGAGTCCTTCCAGCACACAGCCCTAGCCAGCCACCCCCTTGGAGGACCCTCCCGTGCCAACCTGCAGCCCCCCTCACCTGCCCCCCCGCCACCTCTGCCCTCCCAGGTGCTGTCCTGGGCCCACGGAAGTCTTTTGTGGGTGCAAGTCTGCAGATTCCATTGGTCCTGCAGTGACGCCCCCTGGCGGTTCCTGGGAGTGAGAGCAAGGGCCTGGGTTCAGGACAGCTCTCAGGTGACCCCATGGGTGAAGGCTCTGAAGGAGCATTTCCTGAGACCCAGGGTGGTCTGGGGTCCCATTTCCACCGCCCCCACAGTCTCTGGCCCTTGCTTCTGTCAGGGAGGAGGGGAGCACCGCAGCATTCCCCCCTCCCCGGGAAGCTGCGGCCTGGGAACAGCTCGGTGCATCTCGGGTCCGTTCCCAGAGGCTGCTGGCATTGATCCAAGTTGCTCAGTTCAGCTCGTCTCCTTCCCCCTCCCCTCTCTCTGGTCAAGGTTTCCAGGAGAGGGGGACAGAAGGCAGAGCAGAGGGGAACTCTCGGGTGGGGGTCTCCAGCCATAGTCAGCGGGACCTTGTGCTGTCTGTGCTGCTGAGCGGGTGCTGGGACGAGATGGCCAGCACCCTCCAGTACTCAGGGCCACGGCGCTACAGGACTCAGGGAGACCAAATGGTCCCCAAGGCTGGCTTGGCCGAGGCTCAAAAATGCAAGACTCTTGCAACCACCAGATTCTATTGCTCATTCTACTGTTTGGGAGATGAGTGGGTGCAGGTGGCCGAGGGCTGGGGGACTGCCTAGCCTCTGCCCGCTCAGGACTGTGGCCTCTGCCCTCTATCTGGAGCTTGGGGCCTAGGGATTCGTGAACAAGATTCTGGGTTCAGAACAAGATTCTGGTGACTAGGACTCTGGGTTGGTGACCGGGATTCTGGGCTGGTGACAGGGATTCTGGGCTGGAGACCGGGATTCTAGGTTGGTGACAGGGATTCTGGGTTGGTGACCGGGATTCTGGGCTGGTGACTGGATTCTGGGCTGGTGACAGGGATTCTGGGCTGGAGACCGGGATTCTAGGTTGATGACAGGGATTCTAGGTTGGTGACCGGATTCTGGGCTGGTAACCGGGATTCTGGGCTGGTAACCGGATTCTGGGTTGTAACAGGGATTCTGGGTTGGTGACTGGGGTTCTGGGTTGGTAACAGGGATTCTGGGTTGGTGACTGGAATTCTGGGTTGGTAACAGGGATTCTGGGTTGGTAACAGGGATTCTGGGTTGGTAACAGGGATTCTGGGTTGGTGACTGGGATTCTGGGCTGGTGACCAGAATTCTGGCTTGGTGACCAGATTCTAGGTTGTGACCGGGATTCTGGGTTGGTGACCAGGATTCTGGGTTGGTAACGGATTCTGGATTGGTGACTGGGATTCTGGGTTGGTGACTGGGATTTTGGGTTGGTGACAGATTTTCTGGGTTGTAACTGGGATTCTGGGTTGGTGACCGGACTCTGGGTTGGTGACTGGATTCTGGGTTGGTGACCAGTTTCTGGGTCAGCGGTGTGTGCACCCCATGGGGGTTGCTGCCTGTACACGTACCAGGCATGCACAAACTCCGTGTCACCTCGGGAAGTTCCTCCAAGCTGGGCCACTACCAGCGGGCTCCGTATGGGTAGGAGCTGGGCAAGATGCCAGTGCCTGCAGGGAGAGGGACGTGCTGCCCTGCTGGGCCGCCCCTGACATCATCCTCCATGGCTGCCTCTGCCCTGCTCCCCGTCACAGGCCGGCGCCTGAAAGTAGCCACTTACTCGAATTTTCCAAAATACGGCCCCAGTGACTGCAGCGACCAGGCCAGGGCAGCTGGGCCTCCGCACCACCGCGCCCAGCTTGTAGTGCCAGGTCTGCCACCAGCATCTCCTGCAGTCCTGACCCTGGTCTTGGCCTGTCCAGCCGAGGCCACTGTCAGATGCTCCCAGGAACTGGCTCTCACCCTTGCTCGGTGCTCCAGGGGGCTCACTCCTGTGAGGTGCCAGGCTGGAGCCTGGGCACCAGACAGGTAATGCTGCTGGGGTCATGAAGCGGGATCCTGGGCCCTCAGCGGTCAGTCTCAGCCATAAATCGTTCAGGTAGTGACAGTCTCCTGATGTGGGAGCTGTTAGGCGTCATGGGGAGACTAAAGGGGCTCTTGGCGTGGTCAGGGTCCGCAGAGGACCCCAAGAGGAAACTTCCTTCTTCTGCCATGTGGGCCAGGCCAAAGAGGACCCTCTGGGAGAAGGAAGCTCCTCCATACCTAGACCCAGTGGGCACTGACTTGGGGCCTCAGACCCATAAGGGCATCGTCACCTGGGACCCTAGACCCAGATGGGTACCATTACCTGGGACCCTGGACAGAGGTTGTGTTCCTGTTGTCACAGCCCCAGACCTCCTGTGATGGAGCCTCAAGGCAGGACAGGGGAGCAGATCTTACAGGGCACGGGCGCGGTGACACTGCCCGCATCTGGTCCGCTGTCCTCTGCTTGACCCACTCGGCACTGGGATGAAAATCAGGGCCCCCAGGAGGCTTGGTGGAGCAGGTACATGACCAGGTACCATGCGGCCCGTGGTCCCCACCTGCCACCTGCGCTAGTGACCCTTGGTGTCATGGCACTGGCAGCGAAGGCCAGGTGGGGCAGGGCCGAGACTGGAGTATCCCCCACACCTGCCTCTGTCTCCCTTGTTCATCCTCTGCTTGCTGCTTTGGCAGAGTGATGGCGCAGCAGGTTAGCGAGCAGGTCCTGATGGCAGCAACAGGTCAGTGAGTGGGCCCTGATAGCCGCAGCAGGTCAGTGAGCAGGTCTCAATGGTTGTAGTGGGTCAGTGAGTGGGTCCCGATGGCTGCAGTGGGTCAGTGAGCATGTCCTGATGGCCACAGTGGGTCAGTGACCAGGTCCCAGTGGCTTCAGTGAGTCAGTGACTGGCTCCTATGACTCACCAGGTCAGTGAGCAGGTCCTGATGGCCATAGCGGGTAAGTGACCAGGTCCCAATGGCCACAGTGGGTCAGTGACCAGCTCCCAATGACTCACCAGGTCAGTGAACAGGTCATGATGACTATAGCAGGTCAGTGACTGGGTCCTGATGACTCAGGTCAGTGACTGCTATGATGGCCACAACGGGTCAGTGACCAGGTCATAATGACTATAGCAGGTCAGTAACTGGGTCCTGATGACCACAGCAGGTCAGTTACCGGGTCTCAATGACTCATTGGGTCAGTGACCAGGTCCTGATGACTCAGCAGGTTAGTAACTGGGTCCTGATGACCACAGCGGGTCAGTGACCGGGTCTCAATGACTCAGTGGGTCAGTGACCAGGTCCTGATGACTCAGCAGGTCAGTAAATGGGTCCTGATGACCGGCGGGTCAGTGACCGGGTCTCAATGACTCAGTGGGTCAGTGACCAGGTCCTGATGACTCAGCAGGTCAGTAAATGGGTCCTGATGACCACAGCGGGTCAGTGACCGGGTCTCAATGACTCAGTGGGTCAGTGACCAGGTCCTGATGACTCAGCAGGTCAGTAACTGGGTCCTGATGACCACAGCAGGTCAGTGACCGGATCCCAATGACTCAGCAGGCCAGTGACCGGGTCCCGATGACTCAGCAGATCCATGACTGGGTCTCACTGGGTCCTTCAAGATTGGTCGATTTCTGTTTGGACTTGGGAGTCCTTTGAGACCAGAAGTGCCTGGATAATTCTGGAAACTTCCTTCTCTCTCCCTTCACTAGAAATATCACCCATTGTTCACTTTATAAACTTGAGCGTCTTGCGAGCCAGTGGCTGCCCGCTCAGAGGTGCACATCCTGCCGCTGGACCTGCGTATCTGAGCCCGGCTTCCTGGCCAGCCTGCGGGTCACATCTGCAGTCTTGGAAGCAGCCATGTGTCAAACTGGCCGAGAAATAAGACAGGGGTCAACACACTGGCCTGGAGTGTGGGGACCCCAGGTTCATCCCTCACACCGCACAGCATTCCCGAAGCCCCTGGCAGTAAGCCCTGAGCAACGCCAGGAGTGGCCCCAACTCCTCCTGCCCCGTAAAGAAAGATTAAACATGGTGTTTCCAGACTAGCAGATTCCCGCTGGCATTCTTCCTGGCTCTTTCTGGGCTGTATCAGTGGCGAGTCACACTCAGCACTGGACACCCTCCCTGTCCCCAGTCCCATCCCCTCTGGCCCTCCTGGGTGCTGAGGTCTCGGAGGAAGCACGGCTGCGTCTTGTTTCCGGACACTTCCGTGGGTCACATGCTGCTCGTTGCCATGAAGTAGCATTGCTGCCTCCAGTCACGTGACAGCTGCCTTGCTGTCTGCGGGCTGAGCTCCTGGCCTGCGAGTCTGACAGAGACGAGGGTCTGTGCCCCTCTGAGCAAGTTGACTCTGGCGCCACTCACCCTGCCCTGAACGTTATCTCTGGGCTGTGCTGACTAGCTGGTATGTCGCAGGCCAGGCAAGGACAAAGCCTTGTGTGTCTGCGGTGGTGTGGAGATGCCGCTCGTTCTCGCGTCGTCCTGAGTTGTCCATTGCGCTGCTGCCTCCAGACTGACAGAACCAACCCACTCCAGGGGCCCCCACCGAATCCTGTTTGGGTCCTAGAAATCTTGTCATTCTTGTTTTCGGGCTACACCGGCGGTGTTCAGGGGGTGCTCCTGACTCTGTGCTTGGGAGTGTCCCCTGGCAGTGCTTGGTGGACCCTGTGTGGTGCCAGGGATGGAAGTAGGATTGTTGCCTCCACAGTCAGAGACAAGAGACAAGTGCCTCCCCTCCCCTGTACTGTGAGGGTCTCCGCTCCTCTCCTGCACTTTGAGGGTCCCCGCCCCTCCCTGTACTGTGAGGGCCCCGCCTCCCCTGCACTGAGGGTGCCCGCCCCTCCCCTGCACTTTGAGGGTCCCTGCCCTCCCCTGCACTGCGTGGGTACCCTCTCCTTGCTCATCATCTTTCAGGACCCCTGGGGCTGGTGTAGACAGTGAAACCCAAGCATGTCCTCTGCTCATCAGTGGCCCCTGTGTCAGAGATTGCACATTCACGCTGGCTGGCCCCAGGGGTGGGATGCAGGCTGGCAGCCCCCAGCTAGACCTGGAGTGAGCAGAGGGGCCAGTGTCAGGAGACTCCCTGGGACTACCTCACGTTTGCTCAGGACAGCTTTGCTGGAAGGCAGGGACAGGGTGCCCGGATCGGATGAACCAGCTGATGTTGGGGACTATCTAGGCTTCAGTACAGGTGTGGGTGCTCCCAGGACAGGTGTGGGTGCTCCCGGTGCAGGTGTGAGTGCTCCCCAGCACAGATATGGGTGTTACCCAGCACAGGTGTGGGGCTTCTGCAGTACAGGCTGGTGCCAGGGTCCAGTTGCTGTGTGCCCTGGTGTACATGGGCCAGTGGTTCCTTGCTGCTGTGGGCCCAAGGGTGATACCAGCCTTACCTGCCGTGGGGAATGTAGCTGGCTGCCAGCAGAGGTGGTGGATGGTCCCTGCCCAACCTGTCCTCCTGAGCTCTGCTGGCCGAGGAGGGGACTTAGGAGTGGGAGGTCCAGACTCCGTGGACTGTGCAGTCCTGCGTGGAAGGAGGGTGGGAAGGAGGACTGCCCCTGGGACTCAGGTGCTCCCTGCTCCTCTCTGACTGGCTGTCTGCTCTGTGTGTGCATGTCCCCAGAGCCCGGCACCGGGGCCCCACGCTGGCAGGACTCTGTACACCCGTCCTGGCACGTGGACTCCAAACTGGGTTTTGGCTGCCCTGTGCTCAGAGATCTTTTGCCAGGCGTTCGAGGCTCCCCCAGCCCACACACCCACTCAATGACACGTCTGCGTATTGCTGCCAGCATGTGCCAATGGAGGCTTCCACTGAATGTGGCTTCACCAAGACAGCATAGAGCCCGGCATCACCCCTTTACGCTCAGGCTCGGGAGAGGCCCTTGGCTGGGTGTGGTTGCTGGAGCCCTGGGCATCTCTCCTTCTTGTTGGAACCCCTGGATGCCTATCCTGTGGGCTCAGCCCTGTGACCTTGCCGTGGTCTGGCCTTACCTTGCAGCCACTGGTGCTCTGGAACAGTGCAAGTGCTGCTGTCTGCAGCCACGGCTGAGCTTGGCGGTGTGCCATTCCTCTTGGGAGGCACCTTCCCCATCCCACCAGCATGAGCCTGGGGGTTTTGGGCCACTGTGAGGGGCCCATAAAGAACCCAGCTGACAGGGGTGTGGCTGGGGTCCTCACTGCCACGCAAACCCCCAGTCCGCCTGTTCTTGCTTTCTGGGAGAGTTGATGTGCCCGAGGGCTGTCCGGGAGGTGGGGACTTGGCGGGGACCCCAAGAACAGCCGTGGGTAGCACTGTGTCCTGAGAGGGGCCCAGAGTCGCTGCCCTGGTACCTTGGCAAATCTGGCCCCTCAATATACCCGCCATGCACCCGGCTCCCTGGCTCAGTTGGGCACTTGCTCTGTGTGTGTGAGGTCCTGGGTGTAGCCCATAGTACCCATGTGAATTCTGGGGTGGGGCCTGGTGTCTCGGTTGTGGGGGTCGGTGGGGAGGTCTTGCCTTGCAGGAATGAAACTGTGAGTTCGATCCCTGGCATGACCCAAGTGCTAGTTCTAGCGGTACCGCCTTTGGGATCCCAGCCAGTCTCTGGACACTGCAGCCTCATGTGTGACCGTGGTTGTGACTGCCACAACAAAGCGAAGGAAACCGCACTTTTTTTTTTTTTTTTTTAACATCAGAAGACTGTTTCCATTCATTGCCGGGACAACATAAACGCCAAAAGGCTCCTGAGAGCTGCTGTCAGCTGTTCTCCTGCTAGGGGCCCACACACTGGGGGTTCCCCCTAGTGGGTGTCAGGAGACCCTGACCAGGCTGACCCCCAAGCATGTCAGAGACGGGATGTCGTTTCCTTACTGCTGAGCCTTCTTTGCTCATATTCGGGCTCTCACATTCTCTCACCTCAGCTCATACACATGCGTGACTCTGAGTCTTCCCGTGCAGCTCAGCCTGGCTCCGTGTGCTGCTGCGGCTCCGAGGGCTGGGAGGGCTGAGGTGCTCTTCCCCAGAGGCCCCATCGCTGAGAGTAGCCCTGCAGGGGTGGGCAGGGAGGGGAGTGGCCCTTGCTGGAATGCGTGTGGGGCTGTCCGCAGGTGAGGGGTGCCCCACTGCCCCCGCACAGAGCAGCCCGGCCAGTCCTGCTGCACTTAGGGGCTCGGGGCTGGCACTTCATTCATCCCCAGCAGTCCGGGAGGCCTCTCCTTGCTGTGGGGGAGTGCGGCAGCTAAGGTCTCAGCGACCAGCCGCCTGGGCCCTGTCAGCCCAGCACTGGGTGACCACAGCCCAGGCCGGGCCCTGCATCTGAAGGCTGGGCCTGGCTCTGTGGACCACTCTGGGACTGCTTAGATGGAGGCGGATGCTCCCGTGACCCGTGGAGCTCCCGCCATGACCGTGTTGTCCTCTTTTGGTCTCACAGTGGAGTACGGCGGGGACTTGTCCCCACGTCCACGGTACCACAGGGCCTTCAAGTTCAACCTGTCCCAGATTCCCGAAGGCGAGGCCATGACGCCGCCGCCGAGTTCCGCGATCTACAAGGACTGCAGCAGCCGGCGGCTTCAAGAACCAGAGCTTTGTGGTCAGCGTCCACCAGGTCCTGCAGCAGCAGTCACACAGGTTGGGTGTGCTAGCATCTGCCCACGCCCCGTGGGAGGGTGAGCGGGTGTGCGTGCAAGGACTGTGTGTGAGCGGGTGTGCGTGCAAGGACTGAGAGCGTGTGTGTGTGCGTGCGCAGTGTGTGTGTGTGTATGTGCAGTGTGTGTGTGTGTGCAGTGTGTGTATGTGAGCAGCGTGTAGACGGCATCAGAGCATGGTCCTGTGCGGGGAGGCTGAGAACTGTGGTCCTGCCTGGCCAGGAGTGCTCTGGTGTTTCAGCAGAAGCTTCTGTGGAAGTTCCCCGTCTGGCCTGGCTCTGAGGACCCTCCATCCCAGGCCTCTGACCGTGGGGCTGAGTTCCTGCGCTGAAGGCCGGGTGCCTTTGCTGATTGGAACGGCTGGGTTCTGTGTGGGCATGAGGGGAACTCCCAGGGACCAGCATCCCTGACATTGCCATCTGGTCTCTGCTGGGAGGCCAGTTTGAGGAAGGGTGTGGGTGGCCCCGAGACCCCCTTCCCTGGGAGCCACGAGCTCACTGCCTCTGGCTGTGTCTTTGCTGAGGCTAGGAGGGGTTTAGTAACCAGAAACCCCTGGAAAGAGGAACTTCAGGGGATCACCAGGGCCGAGAGTGGGGCATGATCCCAGCCTGGAGATGCCCACCAGCCTTTCCCCGCAGGGCTAGCCGCCATGGACGCAAGCACACCTGTCCTTACGGGTCTGCAGAAAGTAGGGACAGAGGCTTGGGTGCGGGCATGGGGCAGGCAGCATCGGCTTTGCCAACTCATCCTGAGTCCTGCTGGGTCCTGCACCTAGTCTCTGCATGGCCATCAGGCCCCAGTGGCCAGGAACTGGTCCCTAAGCTTATTTTGTTATGGAGCGCAGGTGGCTTTTGACCTGTCCCTCATGGGTGCTGGAGGGCGGGGCAGCGGCTGACCCCTGCAGCATAGACTCTGAACTGTCTATTCTTGGGGTTTTTTTTTTTGCTTTTTTGGGTCACACCCGGCAATGCTCAGGGGTTACTCCTGGCTCTGCACTCAGGAATTACTCCTGGCAGTGCTCGGGACCATATGGGATGCCGGGATTGAACCCGGCCAGCATGGGCTGGCCGCGTGCAAGGCAAACGCCCTACCCGCTGGGCTATCGCTTTGGCCCCGAACCATCTATTCTTGGCAGGGGTCGGGGTGCTGCTGGGGCACAGATTTGAGGCTTCCACACTTATCTGGGGGTTTGATGATGGGGAGGGTGGTCACCCCCAGCCGCTGCAGGTTTGGGTCTCAATCCCTCACTCACTGTCCAGGCCACTGTTACAATGCTTTAAGTAATGCTTGCTTACAGGTATGTAAGTACCTTTGTGTTGGGGTGCAGTGTCAACCACAGCATGCCTCACCCAAAGAGCCCCCTGTTTCTCCAGTGCTGCCCATGGGACCCCTACCAGTGACCTCAGTCTGGTCAGTCCAGGGGGTTGTCTTCGTGGGGGGCTGCCCGCCCCTCTCTCTGCCTCCCTGTGCCCCACAGGTGCACAACATCGCCCCGGTGTTTGTGTCAGCCTGCGCAGCCTCGCCCTCCCTGGTCCCAGCCAGGCTGTAGCAGGAGGAACTTCCTTCTCTCATGCTGAGCCCATCCTGCCTGAGCCGCAGTCTCCTGCCATGGGCCGCAGGGGCATCTCTCCACGTCCATGAGTCCCTGTTCTGGGCACAGACACGGCGAGCAGGGGCTGGGCCATCTGGGCTTGCTCCTAAGCTTTGCAGATGTCCAAAGTTCCCGAGAGGCTGAGCAAGTTGTGTGAGCAGTCAGTGCCCTCTGATGGAGGTGGATGGGTGACGCTTTGCTGTTTGATTTGGGGGCCATACCGGTGGTCCTCACGCGTGCCCCCTGGCTCTCTGCTCCAGGCTTGCTCCCAGTGGTTGTCGAGGACCGTGCGGCACCTGTGTCTGCCCTGTGCCCAGTGGGCCCAGCCCTCTGCAGCCCACTGCTGGCCACCTGCGTGTCTCCTCTACGGAGCGGTCAGCTCCCCTGCCCGCGTTGTGATGGGTCCGTTTGCTTTTATGTTGTTGAATTCTTGAGAGAGTTTCGTGGATCCTGGGATCAGCCAGGCGAGATCAACTCTGAGCCCGATTCCGCCTTTCTGTTCTGTGAGTTTCTCTCACTGTGCGAAGCATTTCGACGCATGGCTTTCTTTTTCTTTCTTTATATTTTTTTAACCCCTTGGTTTAATTTTTGCTTTGGCTTTCCCTGTTGACGGAGCTGCATCACTGAAGCTAGTGGACTGAGCGTCCTGCCTGCGTCCTGCCATCTCCCGAGGGTTCCTCTCTCTATGCCTCCATCCTGAGCCCGTTCCCAGTTAGTCTCTGGCAGGCGTGAGAGGGTCCTGCCCTGTCCTTTAGTGGGAGACCATCCAGTGCTTCCGGGCCTTGGATGCCTTCCTGGCCTGGCTTCCAGGCCCTTGGACATGCCTTTCTGGCCTTGCTCCTTGGCTCCTACTTGTACATGAGCGCTGTGAAGGGCCACATGGGATTCAGGGACTCGTGGAGGGGTTCAGGCTCCATCGCCCGACTGTGTTTGTTCTCCCTCACACCCCCAGCCCCCACTGTTCCTCTCCTGACCTGCTGGAGGCTTTGGGGCCAGAAGCTTATTTGGGAAAATCCTTTTACTTTCTTCTTTTATTTTTTGGCTTCTTTTATTTATTTATTTAATTAAAAAATTTGGATTACACCCAGCAATGCTCAGGGTTATTTCTGGCTCTGCACTCAGGAATTACTTCTGGCAGTGCTGGGGGGGCCATATGGGATGTTGGGGATCGAATCTGGGTCAGCCGTGTGTAAGGCAAAAGCCCTCCCCGCTGTGCTATTGCTCCGGCCCCCTCCTTTCATTTTCTTACACAGAAAGTCTTGGCGTGATAATACTGGGTGGGAGTGCTGGGAAACCATGGAATCTTCCAGAATAAAGATGAAGTGTTTTTCTGGGGGCCAGGGAGGTCGTACAGGAGCTAAGGTACTAGCCCTGGTTTGAACCCCTGGCTTCTCATATCTGAGCCCCAGCAGGACTCTATCCTGAGCACAGAGCCAGGAGCAGCCCCGAGCCACAGGCGTGCCACACCCTTGGGAAAAGCTGTTTTGGAAAAGCCTCCCCCAAATAATTGAGTTTTGCTCTTACCTATTTTACATTTTTTAAGCTGGACACTGAGGTTTGCAGCATTGCCAGGAAAAGTGGCGGGTAAAGAAAGCTTCAACTCTGTGGTTTGTGGGGAGCCCCCAGCAGTCCTTGGCTTGGCTCTGAGGCCTGATGGCTGGGGGGGTCACCAAGGCTGCCCTGCCGTGCTCAGGGACCATGTGCTCAGGGTCTCCAGCCCCCTGAGCCACCCTTGGGCCCGGACAGAGGTTTTCAGAAGCAACCTGGCAGCCTCTGGTGGGACTGAAGCTGAGCCCTGGTGGCAACTCCCTTCCCCACCCTCACGGCCTGGTGAGAACAGAGCAGCCTCCACTGCTGGGGACCTGTCGAGGCCTTGGACTTTCCACCCCGGGGAGGGGTCCTAGGAGAGGGGGCCGTTCCGGGCTGGCCAGGAGACATTTCTGACCCATGTTTGGGGCTGGTCTCCCACTGTCCTCCCAGACACGAGCGTCCTGGACGGCAGGAGGCCAGGGCAGGCCTTGATCTCCACAGCTGCCCCGTGTCAGAGTCTCTTGACTGCAGGCATTTGTCCAGACCCAGAAGGCGCGTGTTTGTCTCAGCTGTGTCTCTGCGACTTGGACAGTGCCGGTGGATGCGGCCGTGGGGACATTGTTTGTGTTACAGAGCAGCTGGCTCTGGAGAGGGGAAAACAAACGCAGGTTTTGCCTCTGCTGGGTCACATGCTCCACAGAGGCCAAGGAGTTTCTGCTGGTGGGGTGTTTGCTTCAAGAAGTGGTGGGTGAGTGGGTTGGGCTGTGTGAGAAAGTTGGAGTAGGTGTCCATGAGACGCCCTTGGGGACCTGTGCCCTGGCAGTGTGGCCCTGTTCTGCAGAGAGGTGTGCCAGGGGCTGGGGAGAAGCTTGGTGCTCTAGGACCTACGTTTGAACCCCAGTACCAGGGACACCCTCCAGGCACTGTCGGGTGCTCTGGGGGCCTAGCCTGAGGATTGAACTATGCAGTCGGGATCACTGAGGGGCTTCTGGGCCCCTGGACCACTGCTCAGGAAGTCCCTGCTCAAAGGGCACCACCCAGATGGTGACGAGTCTAGACTGTGACTGGTTCACTGGGTGTCGAGCACCCACCAGGCTGTCCTGATGGTGTGGGCATGCTGGGATACAGGGGGCACCTCAGCAAGAGAAGAGGCATCTTGCTGCCCATGGCTCTGGCCCAGCCTCTGCCCTAGTGGGTTTCCTAGGCGACATCTGCAGGGATGGAATTGAGAGCGGCTGTGGCCAGGCCATCTGCTGGAAAGAGGCCTGTTCTGGCTCTCAATGCTGCTTCCAGAAAGCCTCTGTCCACCTAGTGGTCAGCTGCTGTCTGCCTAGTGGTCATTGGCCCAGAGCAAGGGCGGGAAGGCAGACAAGGGTGGGTGTCCCCAGAGCAGTCACAATTCTACAGTCCTTTTCTGTTTGCCTTCCCCCGTGGTGGTGAGGCTGCTCTGGAGAACACCCCGCGTTCCCTGAGCGTATGCTCACGTGTAGTAGCGTGTTTCCATCCTGAGCATGTGCTCATGTACAGTAGCATGTTGTTGCCCTGAGCGTGGGCTCACATGTATTAGCGTGTTTCCATTCTGAGCGTGTGTTCACGTACAGTAAGTAGCATGCTGCTGCCCAGAGCGTGTGCTCACGTGTTGCTGGTGACAGCATGGACACATCCTGTTTACGCCTGCCTCACCTTGGGGCCCCTGAGGAAGTCTTTTGCTCTGTCCCTGAACTGGCCAAAGGTCTCGTTGACGCTGCGTTTTACGCCCTTCTTGTCCTACTGGGACCCAGCTGCTGCTCCGCTCCCGGGCTCCCTTCCCGAGCAGGGATGTGCTTCTCTGGTCCAGTTGTTCTTTTCGTCTCACAGGCAGCCTGTTCTCTGCAGTGCACAGTCTCCAAGTCTGCTCTTGAGGAATTTGTTGGGCTCTTGGTGGCCCTCTGCAGACTCGTGCCAATTGGCAGGCCTGCACTTAACTTTCCACCAAGCTGCCAGGATTCGGATGAAAGTTTGAGAAGAATTGCCTCTTGCCAATATTACATGCTGTTGTCCAAAAAAGACAAATATTTAGTTAGACTTTCTTTAGTGTCTCATTTGCACAATTTTTTTTGTTTCCTTTTTTCTTGTTTTTGAATGAGTCCCATTCATGTTTCTCTAAGAGTTCTAATCTCAGATAGGAAATCCCACCTGATTTCTAATCAAAAGGGGGGGAAAGATTAATATTTCGTCCTTAAAGATAGTGCTTGCTATACATACTTTTGTATTAGGTTAAGGGAATTGTATTCCAAGTTTACTAAGAGTTATTATTATTATCATCATCATCATCATTATTATCATTATTATCATTATCATTTTAATTGAATCACTGTGAGATGGACCATTACTAAGCTGTTCATGATTGGGTGAGTCACACAGTGTGCCAACACCTATCACTCCACCAGTGCACATTTCCCAGCACCAATGTCCCCAGTTCCCCCCTCCCACCACCTGTCCCCAACCCCAGCCTACCTCTATGGCAGGCACTTTTCTTCTCTTTTTTTTTGGGGGTCACACCCAGCGACCCTCAGGGGTTACTCCTGGCTCTGTACTCAGGGAATTACTCCTGGTGGAGTTCAGGGGACCATATGGAATGCCGGGATTGAACCCGGGTCGGCTGCATGCAAGGCAAACACCCTCCCCGCTGTGCTATCGCTCCGGCCCATTTCTTCTCTGAGTCTTTTTAAATTACAGATTGCTGTCCGGTTATGTCAGTATTTTTCTGAATTTGACAGGATGATGATAATTTCTCTCCTGTGCATTGTTATTGCAGAACACAACACTAAGTGATTGTCCCATTTCAGTCACCTGATTTTCTGGAGCCCAGCCCAGCAGGTCACTTGTCCTTTTTTACAGGAGATGAGATTTAAAGATAACCTCTCACAAGACTGCCATGGGTCGCTTTGTGTCTGTCTGTCCCCACGGCAGCTTCTTCCTCCAGTTCTATTTCTTGGCACACTTGGTCACTTCTCACATTAAATTCCGGGCGTTGTTGAAGACGAGCAGCTGCATGGGCCCTGCTGTCCCTGCAGCCCTGGCTGGTGTCCTCGGGGACCCCTGCTGTGTCCTTTCCTTCCGGGGAGGCTGTGCTTGTCCAGTGGCCGGGCTCTGCTGCCCGCTGGCCCCTCTCTTGGAGTTTAGACCCTTGGGGTCACCAGCTGATAGTCTGGGGTGTTTGCCAGCGCCACTTCCATGGTGAACTGGGAAATTGAGGGTTTCAGTTGGGCATCTGGAGTCCAAAGGCCTCATAAGGGCCCCGGAGTGCCAGACAGCCAGGACTTAAAGGGTCAGCCTGGGAAGAGGTAGATTCACTGCTGTGAGGGCGCCTGTGTGATTTCACCTTTCTGGGGGCATCTGAGTGAGCATGCCTGTGTGAGAGCATCTGTGTGGGAGCACTCCTGTGTGAGTGTATCTGCATGGGCACAGTTGTGTGGGTGCATCCGTGTGGGAGCACCGGTGTGAGAGCACCCGTGTGAGCACTCCTCATGGGCACACTTGTATGAGTGCACCTGTGTGGGAGTACCTGTATAAGCACATCTATATGAGCCCTGCTGTGTGAGTGCACTTGAGTGGGAGCACCTGTGTGGGAGCACCTGTGGGGGTATGCCTGTGTGAGCACACCTGTATGAAATCACTTGTGTGGGAGCACCTGCATGAGTGCACCTGTGTGGGAGCACCTGTGTGGGAGCACCTATTTGAGCACACCTGTCTGAGTGCACCTGTGTGGGAGCACCTGTGTGGGGGGCACCTATTTGAGCACACCTGTATGAAATCACTTGTGTGGGAGCACCTGTATGAGTGCACCTGTGTGGGAGCACCTGTCTGAGTGCACCTGTGTGGGGAGCACCTGTGTGGGAGCACCTATTTGAGCACACCTGTATGAGTGCACCTGTGTGGGAGCACCTGTGTGGGAGCACCTATATTACTGCACCTGTGTGGGAGCACCTGTATGAGCACACCTGTCTGAGTGCACCTGTGTGGGAGCACCTATTTGAGCACACCTGTATGGAGTGCACCTGTGTGGGAGCACCTGTGTGGGAGCACCTTCATGCAGTTCTCTCCTTGTAAACTATCAGCCCTCGCTCCTTGAATTCTGAGGTCCACAGCCAGTGAAGTTTCCTAAAACGTGAGTGCTGTTCACTCCTGCGAGGGCTTAGAAATGCCAGGAGAAGGGGCAGCAGGTAGCTGGCCCCTCCGGCGTTGCTCCCAGGGTGCCTGCATGTGTGTGCCCTGAGTTGACTCACAAGATTCGTTTCAAAGTTGTCACAACAGGAGTCTGGGCTTGGCTCAGCATGGCTGGAAGCACTGCATTTTGTCTTAAGTGATTTTTGTGATCAGTCCTGCCAAGCCGTGCATGGACCTAGCAGCCAAAGACCATGGCCGTGAGAGCCGCCATGACCCTTCTCACGGCTCCAGGTGCCCAGAGAAGCTCCTTGCCAGTCTGCTGGCACCTCTGTGGCTCTGGCTCTGCCTGCTGAGTGTGTGAACTGGGCGTGAAGGGTGCACCAGGAGTGGTGCCTGCTGGTGGAGAAGAAGCAGTATGAGAGGCAGGACGGGTCCCTGGAGGCCCTGGCTCGAGGCTAGGGATGCAGCCCGTGAGCCTCAGTAACCGTGGAGAGAAAGGCAGCAGGGCTGGTGGCTGTGTGTGGGGTGTGGGGCTGGCGGCTGTGTGGGACGGGGGCTGTCGGGGACTGTGTGGGACGTGGGGCTGGCGGGGCTGTGTGGGACACGGGCTGGCGGGGCTGTGTGGGACACGGGCTGGCGGGGCTGTGTGGGACGTGGGGCTGGTGGGGCTGTGTGGGGTGCGGGGCTGGCGGGGCTGTGTGGGGTGTGGGGCTGGCAGCTGTGTGGGACGGGCGGGCTGGGGCTGTGTGGGGCTGTGTGGGGTGAGGGGCTGGCGGGGCTGTGTGGGACGCGGGGCTGGCGGGGCTGTGTGGGACGTGGGGCTGGGGGGGCTGTGTGGGGTGCGGGGCTGGCGGGGCTGTGTGGGACGTGGGGCTGGCGGGGCTGTGTGGGACACTTGGGCTGGCGGGGGCTGTGTGGGACACGGGGCTAGCAGGGGCTGTGTGGGGTGCGGGGCTGGCGGGGCTGTGTGGGATGCGGGGCTGGCGTGGCTGTGTGGGACGTGGGGCTGTCCAGGGCTGTGTGGTATGTGGGGCTGGCGGGGCTGTGTGGGGTGAGGGGCTGGCGGGGCTGTGTGGGGTGAGGGGCTGGCGGGGGCTGCGCCATCAGCCTGCAGCTCCAATGCAGGTGCTGAGTGTCGGGGGGGAAACTGCACCCTCGAATCCAAGCCTACGTATGCCCCTGTGGAGATATGGGGGTTTGGCTGCAGGAGAGAGTGAAATGGAGCAGACCTCGGCCTCTACGCTCGTGGCAGGGTAGGCGGGGACCGGCCCACGTGAGGTCAGCGGAACCGGAGCTGCAGAGTTCTTCCCTTCTCAGCCTCTCACCGCTGGCTGCCTGGGCCGCCGTCCGCCCTGGACGGTTTGTCTTCCTTCTAGAAGGTGCCAGGCTGGCTCTGCAGGGAACAGGCCCGAGGACTCCTGCGCAGAACCAGCCCCACACAGCAGAGCCCTCCAGTGTGCAGCTCCTCCCTGCCTCTGGCTGTGTCCTACACAAACACCCTGTCTCGGGCCGGAGCGATAGCACAGTGGGTAGGGCCTTTGCCTTGCACACAGCCGACCCAGGTTCGATCCCCCAGAATCCCACATGAACCCCTGAACACTCTCAGGAGTTATTCCTGAGTGCAGAACCAGGAGTAACCCCTGAGCATCACCCAAAAAGCAAAATCAATCCAATCAACACCCTGTCTCTGAGCTCAGGGACGTGCGACTGTTTCCAGGGCGTGCTATGGGCATAAGTGGGAGTATCTTTTGGCCGGGACTCTGTAGCTGAGTCAGCCTGGGTGGGAGAGAACCTTCTAGAAGCCTGGAGTCCCGCCAGCAGGGCCCGAGGCAGGCCTGCCTGCTTCAAGCCTGGGGCGCCCTGTGTTGTTTTGCTGACCTCCAGGGGGAAGTCGGGGGAGCTGGTCCACCTACGCCCCACACCCACCGCTGTCTTTCCTAAGGACCCGCCAGCCCCTTGATCTTGGTGGGAGACATGCTGGAGTGCAGCCTGCCACTCATGGGCCTTTGATCTTAGCTGACCTGTCTCGGCTCCTGCAGCTGGTCGGAGGAGCTGGTCTGGCTCCCCGTGGCATCCGGGAGGGAGCCGAAGGTCTGAACATGCTTGGGAAGGAGCCGAAGCTTCCAGAATCTGACATAGTGCTCATCTGAAATCTACTGCTCAGTTCTAGAAAGTTCTCAGACCCAATCTGAAACCTCCTGCTGCAGATGCAGCGAGCATGGGGGCTGGAATCTGCGGGGGCCCAGGCACACCGGGACCTAGGCGGTGAGGTGGGGGCCCGGGAGGTGCTGGCGTTTAGTTCTGTCACGGGGTCCTTGTGACCCTGCTGGTGGCCATCCACTCTGCCCCTGGTGGCTCATGGAGGCTCTGTCCTTCCATGGTCCTAGGATGCTATGCGTGAGAGTAGCAGTATGTGGGCCGTGGGGGCTTCTCAACACACACACATTCATTCATACACTCACACACAGTCACACACACTCAGACACATGGCGACTCATACATACACACTACACACTCAAGCAGTGACTCATTTCACAGAGCCACACACACTCAGATACAGTGACTCATACAAATACTACACAATGACTCACGTACACACTCACACATTCATACACACTCATGTACAATCATACACACACACTTGTATTCACACACATACATACACATAGACATACACATTCATTCACACACATACACACACTCATACTCATACATATACACACATTCACACTTAGACACATACACACTTATATTCACACCCATGCACCCATCACACAGTCACGCACACTCACCCTCCGGCTCATGGCCGTGAGATGGGGGGGCGCTCCCCGCTCCCAGAGGCCAGTGATGCCACTGTGTGATTGTCTCCTGATTTCTCAGGAACTAACAGGTCTTAAGTCAACAAAAGTAAAGTACAAATTTGTCATGCATATCTCAAACCCTGATTTTAACTATTTTTTTTTAATCCTTTCCTCCTCCTACTTCTTTCAAGATGCACGTGCTATGGAGAGCAGACTGTGCGGTCACTCCCTGTCTTCAGCTGTCTGCAGTCACCATCTTCCATCTATTACTGTCATTATTTATATTGATCCAGCATGTATCAGTTTATCACCTTTATCAATTCTATGTAACTCATCACCCATCAAATGGTCCCCTATTTACATCTGTCCACATTGTCTCAGTCCATCCTATATGCTTCTATCCACCACTCGTCATATACACGCCCCTATTACCATCTGTCCATCCACCCATCCATCATCACTCCCCTGACCACTCAACCACCCCATCAGTCACTTCATCCCTCTCTTCTTCCATCCTTCCATCTACACAACTATTTACCCACCTGTCCGCCATTAGCCATCATTAATCCTATAATCCAACCATTGACCTATAATCCAACCATTGACCTATAATCCAACCATTGACCCACCTATCCATCCACACATCTATTCATCCACACACCCACTGATCTACCCATCCATCCATCCATCCATCCATCCATCCATCCATCCATCCATCCATCCATCCATCCATCCATCCATCCATCCATCCATCCATCCACCCACCCACCCACCCATCCATCCACCCACCCACCCATCCACCCATCTACCCACCCACCCATCCATCCTTCCTTCCTTCCACCCACCCACCCATCCATCCATCCTTCATATTTCCATTTCCAGGGAGCAGATCTGAGGAGCCACGTCAGTCTGGTGAAGCCGTGGATCTTGCCCGCACTCTCTCTCAGCTGTGTTGCGTCTTCCCACAGCCCGAGCCTACAGCTGGTGCCCTGCACCCAGTGTCGAGTGGCTGCCCCTCCTGGACTTCCTGCCTCTTGCCTCCCAGACAGGACAGTGTGTGGTAGCTGAGGAGCTGTGCCTCAGTCCACCCTGTGCTCTCTTTGCAGGGGACCCTGCCCTCTTCCTACTCGACAGCCGGTTGGTGTGGGCCTCTGAGGAGGGCTGGCTGGATTTTGACATCACAGCCACAGGCAACCTGTGGGTGGTAGCCCCCAGCACAACCTGGGGCTGCAGCTCGGTGTGGCCACGCAGGACGGTGAGTGCCTTCTGTCCCCCCGTGGTCTTCTGCGGGTGGGGAGGCTCCTCTGAGTGACGGGGCTCTCTGTCCGCAGGCCTCGGTGTCCACCCACATGCGGCGGGCCTGGTGGGCAGGGACGGCCCCTACGACAAGCAGCCTTTCATGGTGGCCTTCTTCAAAGTGAGCGTGAGTCGCGTGGCGCACAGCCCGCTCTGCACCCGCCGGCGCCCCCCACACCCGCAACCGCTCAGGTGCTGCCCAGGACACGTCCCGGGTCAGCAGTGTGGCTGGTACGCCCTGGGGGCTGGGGCTGGGGACAGGGAGGCCTGAGGTCAGATCAGAGGTGCCCCAGGGGCTGTGGGGGCTCCAGGCCAGGCGGCTCAGATGAGCGTCTATTGGGAAGATCTGCCCACACACACCCAGAGAGACTGCAGGGGGAAGGCACCGGCCTTGCATGGGGCCCGAAAGGTTTTAGTCACTCCACCCCATATGGACCCCGGGGCCCCATCTGGAGTGACCCTGAGTGCAGAGCCAGGAGTGAGCCCTGAGCATCGCAGGGTGGTTTCTCCAGCACTTCTCGTGGGAGCAGAGGGTTGGGTGTGTCTACCACACAAGGCCCTGACAGAAATCAGACGTCGTGAGCAGCCGGGACTTGGGGGCTCCTGCCGCCTCCGTGTCAGCTGTCATCAGGCCTTCTCAGGGGTGCACAGGGTCCCCCCCAATCCTGCCACTGGCCCATCTCCATACTAGTGCCCGTGTCCAGGTGCAGCTCTGGGGTCCCTCACTCCGATGTCCCCGGCCAGGTCTGTGATGGATCTGGGGTCTGTGACCTGTACCCACTTGGGCAGTGGACCCTGTGGTCTTGGTACCCCAGATCCCCCACTGCAGTGTCTGGACAACAACAGTGTAGCTGGGCGTGGCCCTGCCCGGGCCCTGGGGGTCAGAGGGCTGCACTGATCCTGCCACTGCTCCTACGCCATTGGGCACGCACCAGGGTGAGGGGCAGCCTCCCGTCCTGCTGTTCTACAAAGTTCCCAAACACCCAGGTCATCTCCTTCCTCTCCACCACTATCCTCCGGCACCCCATCCGCAGCCTTGGCTCCCTGGGGCTCACCGGTTCACAGGGTCTGTCCAGGCTGGGTCCTCAAGGCCCATCTCAGCAGCTCAGCCTGTGATCTGGGTCCATGACACTATGCGGCATCGACTCCACCCACTCGCCGTTTCCAGGAGCACTTTCTCCTGTTTGCGTTAGTCTATATTTAAGGGATCCCAGTAGTGAGACTGGGCCTTTAGGGCCGCCTGTGGGTGCGGGTCGGGGCCTCTCACCCATGCTCTGGAGATGTGGTGCAGAAATGAGCTGGTCACGAGCGGGAGAGGCAGTTCCCTGACCGCTTTGCCATTTGTGCCCACGGTGGCAGGTTTCTTGGGCCATGCCAGCTCTCTCTGTGGGTGGGGACCTGGAGCCCCTCTAGAGTGTGGCCTGGCCGGGCTGGTTTGGAGTCGGGCTGCCTGTGTAGCAGCTCCCCCAGGAGGACGGGGTGGAGGGCGCAGGCTGGCTGAGTGCTTATGGGGTGCCCCGCCTGGAGTGTTCTCCTGCCCCAGCCCTCCCCACCAGACACAGCCTGCCTATCTTGTAGGCACAGTTCCTCCCCAGATGCCACAGTGGCACATGGGCCCAAGCCCCGACAGCACAGAAGCAGGTGCCTGTGTGGCCTCCCGTCCCACGGGTGCATGGAGCTGAGGGCGCTTGTATCCCTAGATCATGGCAACAGCGAGCTGGAAGCGGCCTGCAGGAGGCACGAGCTGTACGTCAGCTTCCAGGACCTGGGCTGGCAGGTGGGCGGGCCGGGAGCTGCGGGCATGGGAGCCTGGGGGGTGGGGGTGGACCCAGGGCCTCCCTGCCTGCCACACTCTGGACTGGGGAGGTCCATACTCCCAGTGGCACCCCTCGGCACCAGCCCCCCCCCTGTCCTGCCACAATAGGGTAGACACCCGCCCTGGGGTGAGACTTCCGAGAGTCGGGAAGGGGGCCCCCAGCCCGGTGCAGCCTGCAGCCCGCACCCGCAGATGAACCTGCAGGGTCTGGCACCACGGGAGACACTGGGCTCCCTGGAGTTCTGCGTAGCCCTCCCTGAGACTGGGTGGGGACAGGCACGGGCCTCAGGGGTGGCACCCGCTTCTGCACCCAGGACTGGATCATCGCACCCAAGGGCTACGCGGCCAACTACTGTGACGGGGAGTGCTCGTTCCCGCTCAACGCAAGACATGAACGCCACCAACCACGCCATCGCGTGCAGACGCTGGTGAGCGCAGGGTGGGGGTTGGGGCTGGGCCTCCGGGCCGGGGCTTCGAGCTTCACGGGTGGGGGTGATGCAGGGACAGGGGTGGGCCGGCAGCACTGACTGCTCCCCCACGCCGCTCTGGTCCAGGTGCACCTGATGAACCCCGAGTACGTGCCCAAGCCCTGCTGTGCGCCCACCAAGCTCAACGCCATCTCCGTCCTATACTTCGATGACAGCTCCAATGTCATCCTGAAGAAGTATCGAACATGGTGGTGCGCGGCGGCGGCTGCCACTAGCCAAGCCCACCGGCCCGGACTCGCCATGGGCACAACCGCTGCCCCCTGCCCCGCGCTCTCTGCACTGCTGGGAGGAGAACTGAAGTGTCAGGGGTGGACAGGTCCCAAGGCCCACCCCGAGCTGTGGTGGTGTCGGGCCAGATAAGGGAGTGATGCTGGGGTGGCGTGTCCTTGAGCTGAGGAACACCCGGGCGCCTAGGCCTGGCTGCCATTGGGCCGGGTCTGGGGAGCAGCCCTGTGGTTTTGCCGGGTGTGTGGTGAGCAAGGCTGGGCCCTGAGCAGGGAGGCACCGTGGGATCCGCTTTGGAGAGCCCAAGACCCCACCCACTCGGGAATGGGGCTCACGCCAACGAACCCAAATCCGTTTTCTCGTAGAAACACAGCTGAAATTGTAGACTATTTTTTAAAGGTCTTTTTTTTTCACGATCGTGTACTGGCAAACTGATTTCATACTAAACCGATTAAATGACACGTGTATGAGCTGTTTGCACGCACGCCTTTCTTTTGGAAATATAGACGATTGTCCCTTTTCCCACTGTTTCTGTAATGTTGAAGGCAAGGTCAGACCTTTATATTTTAAAAAAGAGTTTACTTAGAAAGTATCATAGTGTAAACAAATTGTACCACGTGGATTCTCAATACAAGACTCATGAAACAAAGTCGAAGCCACTCACGGGATGTGCTTCCAGAAAGTTCTCTGGGAAAGAGCATCTGCGTGGTGAGAAAGACTCCCTTCAAGGAAGACCCATCCCGCTGCCAGTCTGGGCGGCAGCCACCCTGGGCGCTGTCCCCCCAGTGACCCGTGCCCAGGGGCTGTGTGCTCACATGCCCGCCTGGCCAGGCCCAGGGCACTACGGGAGCCACCTTGGACTGATAGGCTACGAGGGCTGGGGGGGCTGGGGCCAACTTTTGGTTTGGAATTTCTTCTCAACTGTGGGGATGGTGTCTTGGCATCTCAGGACGGTGGGCAGAGGCGAGGTACACATGCCCTCCAGGTGCAGGATGAGAAAAGCGACCCACCACCTGGAGGGGCTGCAGCCCAGTTGCCACGCACGCACACACGCACGCCGTGGACAGGCTCAAGGGGCGACCGAGGCCGTGAAGGCCCAGTGCCCACAGAGGCAGCTCCAGAACGACCGTGTGCCTGGGCTGGGAGCCCTGATGCCCGGGCACTGTCCACTGTCCTGGTCCCCGTGTCCATGCTGCCTCACAGCCAGTGCTCTGGGGCTTAGGAAGAGGCCCCAGCCCAGCCCGGGTCCCCGCCTTCTCTGCAGAGGGGGTGTCGAGAGGAGAGATGGTGGTATGGGGTGAGACCCAGGCCAGGCGCCCGGAGGAGGCGGCTGCTCCCGGGGTTCCCTGAGCCTAGGGGCAGACAGGCCTGGTGGCCCATGTTAAACGGAGCCTGGGTGCGTTTAACACTCACGTTGCAGGGGCTGGCCCCTCCCTGCACACAGGCTCAGAAACAGGAGGGGAGCGGAAGGGAGGGGCTGCAGCATCCCAGGCCTTGCCCTCAAGCCTTCCAGGCCCTGGGGTGAAGGCTTTCCCCCTCGAGGTCGGGGGCCCAGGGCGACCCCTGCTCTGAGCCCCCCACCACCCCCGGGCTGTTCAGGAGCCCGAAATAGTTTGGCAATTCGATATTCTTCCACTCTATTTTCATCTCAAAAGAACCATTCCGATTAGGTGGGGAGGGGGAGAGAGCGGCGGCCCGGTGCTGACAGAAGGACCTTTACCGGGTTCAGGTGGTGGGGGGCGCTTGGCCCAGGGACCCCTACAGCTCATCGCGGGCCTGAGCCAGGACGAAGCGGTGTAGTGAGTCCAGGTCCCGGCTGCCGCTGTGCTCCCCGACCTGGCTCCCCGCCCGGAACAGCAGCAGCGTGGGGTAGCCGCGCACCTGCGGGGCAGAGCCTGGTAACGAGGCTCCAGCACCCACAACCCCGGCTCCCCAGTACCCCTTCCCCAAATCCCCAGTTCCCGCCAGGGAAGGGCACAGCCCCCAACCATTTCCAGTGACCAGCACGAGCCTTCCAGGCTCTGGGTGAGCAGCTGGCAGGACATCAGCAGCCTGTGGGCTCAGGGCCCATGGGCCTGGTGTGGACGCACCCAGTCAAGCCTGGCACTGGCGGGCATGGCCCCGAGTCCCGGGTGTGTGCATAGGGGCCCTGTGAGTGCAGGGGAGGAGGGCGCCCCGCGGCACCCACCGAGTACTTGCTGCAGAGGCTCTGCTCGGCCGTGCAGTCCACTTCAGCCACCTTGACCCCGGTCATGCCTGGGAACTCCTGGGTGGACAGCTTCTCCCACGTGGGCGCCAGGTTCTTGCAGTGACCACACCTGCCAGCCATTGGGGCTGGTGAGAGGTGTGCACCCCCCCCCCCACACACACACACACACACACACACACACACACACACACACACACTACACACACCCTGGTGCATGAAGTCCCCACGGGCTCACACGTGAACTCATGCACTCACACATACTGTACACGTCCCAAACTAGGACTCGTGCTTCCCTGCCCCACACCTGTGTACATGCACGTACTAATGCACACTCACACACTCACACAGTCACACACCTTCACATACTCGCACACTTTCATTCACCCACTCCCCATTTTGTTGCCATAAAATCACGTCAGTGTGGGTGTCTCGTGGTCTCGGGGTCTCTGGCCCTGGAGCCCCAGTGAAAGGCAGGAGGGTGAGTCGTGCCCTGGGCCACGCTGACATCCTGTCCTCCCACTGGGCCGGGCCGTGAGACCAGCCCAGCTCCCTGCACACTGAGGTCTGCTGAGACAGGCTGGGCAGCTGGGGGGCTGGGGGCAGGTGCTGTTGGGGGGGGCCTCACTCTGGAGGTGTGGCTGGAGTGGAGACGGGTCCACCCAGTGGTCTGAGGCTGGTGGGCCAGGCGGCCACACTGGCAGCTCCCTGAGTCCCAGGTCAGTCCCGGGCTGAACGGATATCCCAAGACTCCGGGGTTTGGCTCTGGGTGGAACATGGGGGCAGCTCTGAGCCGAGAGACGGGCCCCTTACCACGGGGCGTAGAACTTGGACGAAGGTCACCCCGTCAGCCACAGTCTCCTCAAAGTTCTGCTCCGTGAGCGCCAGCACCGTGCCCTGTGGGGGAGGGGGAGGCCGTGTCAGACGCTGCCCAGCATGGGTCAGTGGGGGCATTTTATGGGCTACACTGGTGTGAGCAGTGGGTGCCTGCCCGGCCTGGGGCTTGGAACAGCTGTGCCCACTCCGGGGCCTGACCTGCAGGGCACCCCGAGGGCTTGCATGTGTGCCTCTTGCTGTCAAACACGCTTCACACGCATGGGCCCTGGAACCAGCCCAACACAGGCCGTGATGAGGTATGTGTCCATGCGGGTCTCACAGAGGTGTGAAGGCCCAGCCGAGTATCATGGCCAGGGAGCGCAACTGTCCCAAAAAGTCAGCCCGAGCCCGAGAAGCCCTGCGCAGATGGACCCTGCTGGGAACTGCCGGATGAGGGCTGAAAGCTGACCGTGCTCGACATGGCTTGCGAGCTCCGAACCCACAAAGCTCCCTTCTCAGCCTCCAGTTTGGGGGTGCCCCTCCCGTCCCAGGGGAGCCGGGGCCTCACTCGGTGTGAGGAGGCTGGTGAAGGAGGCATGCGAGGCTCTTTCCGCGGCTCAGGAGTGGTATCAGGAGGGGGAAGCTCCGTGTACCCTGTTGTCCCCTCCCTTCATGGCGGTGCCCACCTGGCTGGCCGGGGCTGAGTGCCCAGCACCGGGGCCTCCGAAGGCTGTTCACTGTCGGGTCTGGCTGGTCGGTGCCACGGAGCTGCGTGTCCACGTACTCACGCAGGGGACTCCAGGTCTCGCTTGCCCTTGTACTGGTCGGTCTGTCAAGTGCAGGAGGAGACACAGTGACAGAGTCCTGGGGGCCCCAGAGCGCCACCCCTGCCACACAGTCACCCACGGGTTGGCCGTGCCCCACCTGTGGCCCGTCAAGCAGGACAGCAAGGGAGTTACGGGGGTCCTGTTCACTGCCAGCAGTGACCTTTCATGACCTCCTGTCCGCACCCCAGTCTCCGGGACCCGCAGAACACGCACCTTTTGCCATCCCGGAACCACAGGAGCGTGGGGTAACCGCGGACCTGGTTGCCGGAGCAGAGTTCATGGTGCTGGGTACAATCCACCTGGAATGGGGAGGGTCGGCCAAGGTCACACCCAGGGCCACGGGGGCCCTTCCTGTCCAACGCTTCAGGTACACTCAGTACTTGACAAAGGAAACTGCCAGAACTTCCTGTCTGTAGCCTCTGCCCCTAGTGCTGTTTGCAGAGATTGTCCCCAAAGGACCCCAAGATATGCCCCACGGTGGCCCTGCTGTACAGTGCCTGCCTTGCACGTGAGGCCCCAGCTTTAATCCCCTACACCGTGCAAATATAAAGCGGCTCAACAGAATGGGTCAGGCACGAGGCTGACCTGCGGGAGGTGGGGCAAAGGGTCAGGCGTCAGACGCCGCTTTCAGAAGCAATGTTTGACCTGAAGCAGCTTAGCAGACGGCCCAAGCCTGAGGGTCGTGGCAGTGCCCAGACTTCGTTGCCCACACTCCTCACTGTCCGCACCCCTCACTGCCCGCACCCCTCACTGTCCACACCCCTCACTGCCCACACCCCTCACTGCCCACACCCCTCACTGCCCACACCCCTCACTGTCCACACCCCTCACTGTCCACATGCCTCACTGTCCACACCCCTCACTGTCCACACCCCTCACTGTCCACACCCCTCACTGTCCACACCCCTCACTGTCCACATGCCTCACTGTCCGCACCCCTCACTGCCCGCACCCCTCACTGTCCACACCCCTCACTGTCCGCATCCCTCACTGTCCACACCCCTCACTGTCCGCACCCCTCACTGTCCGCACCCCTCACTGCCCACACCCCTCACTGTCCGCACGCACCCCTCACTGTCCACACCCCTCACTGTCCGCACGCACCCCTCACTGTCCGCACCCCTCACTGTCCGCACCCTCGCTGTCCATACCCCTCACTGTCCACACCCCTCACTGTCCACACCCCTCACTGTCCACACCCCTCACTGTCCGCACCCCTCACTGTCCACACCCTTCACTGTCCGCACCCCTCACTGTCCGCACCCCTCACTGCCCGCACCCCTCACTGCCCGCACCCCTCACTGTCCACACCCCTCACTGTCCGCACCTCGCTGTCCGCACCCCTCACTGTCCGCACCCTCGCTGTCCGCACCCCTCACTGCCCGCACCCCTCACTGTCCACACACCCACTTCTAAGTGACTGTCAGGTCTCAGCGGTGGGGCCTGACTCCTGGGGGGGCACAGGGCCACCATGTGGCCGAGCTGAGCATTCGAGGGACAGGAGGATCCCCTCTGCCCCCCCACTGACCGTCCCTCCCCATCACCAGCCCAGGACCCCTCACCTTGCCAATCTTGACAGAGTCTGATTGCTCCAGGCCCAAGGCCAGCTGCTCCCACGTGGGTGCCAGAGCCTTGCAGTGGCCACACCATGGGGCAAAGAACTTGATGAAGTGGTCACCTGCCACAGCGTGGGCCAGAGTGGAAGGGGAGAAGCTCAGATCCGGACCCCTGACCCATGACCCAGTCCACACCCGCCACCTTGCAGGGCCCTGAATATCCTCTTGGGGGCAGCAGCGGCCCCCTCTGACAGGAGCCAGAACCCCTGCACGGAAGTGGGGGACAATAGGGATGAGGGAGGGTATCAGCCAGGCGTGCTCCGCCCTAGTGCTCCTCCCCAGCTACTGACCCCTGTGACATTTGCCTGCACCCCTAAAACACATTGACCGGGAACAGACTGATACTCAGCTGTGTGTCCCAAGGAGCAGGTATCAGGGTCAGGGCGGTCTCTGCCCAGCCTGAGCTCGCTGCTAACCTGCAGGCCCGGCCTCTGCTCCACTAAGGGGGCATGGGGGTGGGTGTGGGTGGGACTGTTGGAGGAATTCATGGGAGCGAATCGACTTCAGAGAGTGCAAAGCAGGGGGCCAGAGTGATAGTCCAGCGGGTAGGGCGTTTGCCTTGCACGTGGCTGACCGGGTTCGATTCTCGGCATCCTATATGGTCCTGAGCACCACCAGGAGTAATTCCTGAGTGCAGAGCCAGGAGTAACCCCCCGAGCATCGCGGGTGTGACCCAAAAAAAAAAAAAAAAACCCAGAGTGCAAAGCTGAAATGAGGACGGGGAGGGGCCGGAGCAATAGCCCAGCGGGTAGGGCGTTTGCCTTGCGCGGCCGGCCCATGCCGGCTCGGGTTCGATCCCGGCATCCCATATGGTCCCCCGAGCACCGCCAGGAGTAATTCCTGAGTGCAGAGCCAGGAGTAGCCCCTGAGGATTGCCGGGTGTGACCCAAAAAAAAAAAAAAAAGAAATGAGGACGGGAGACAGCACAGGGTGGGGTGCTGGCCTCGCACCAGCTGACCCAAGTTCAGACCTGGCACCACCCAGGGTCCCTCGAGCACCCCAGGAGCACAGAGCCAGGAGAAAGCCCTGAGCACCACCAGATGTGGCTCCCAAACCAAAACCAAAATGAAATGAAATAAAGGTAAAGGGACCGCCGAGTGATTCTCTTTGTGAAAGGGGATAGTGGTGGGTCAGATCAGCATGAGAATCTGCTCCCCCACCCTGGGAACATGCATGCATGCGTGCACACACACACTGCTGCACACACACACACACACACACACACACACACACACGATCCAGCTCGGACTGGGAACACCCTCACCAGCTACCTGCACAGTGGACACAGGCTGAGCTGCCAGAGAAGTGGTTCCCAAGGGCAGGGTCCAGCCTCAGCGCCTGCGTGCAGCCCCCGCCCCGCTCCCACATACCGTGTGCCACATGCATCTCGAAATTGCTGGCCGACAGCTCGTACAGGCCCTGCTTGCGCTCCGGGGCCGTGGGTGCTTCTGCCTCTGCATCTGCCTCGGCTTCTGCGGCCTAGGGGAGCCAGTCGGGCACAAGCTGCACAATCCAGAACCTTCTGCAGCCCCTCCCCTCCACCCGTTGCTGGAGCACGGTGTCGAGGAGCCAGGGCCAACGGGGGCCCTGCATAGGGGGCCAGGCCTTTCCCGCCACCCCCTCCCCCATGGAAGGTTCCAGAAGCCACAGCTAGGAAGGCAGGGGAGAGAAGGGCGGAGGGACAGAGCAGGGAGGGGAGAGCAGGGAGAGGGAGAAGGGGCAGCCCCAGACACTCGCACTCACACTGCCAGTGCTCAGTCTCACTCACTGCACTCACATGCACTCTCTCACACTCACGCTCACGCTCTCTCCTGCTCACTCTCCCGCTCTCGCACTCTCATACACCCATGCACATACTCATGTTCACGCTTCCACTCCCACACTCACTCTCACTCATCCATGCTCACTCTCGCACGGCATTCTCAAGCTCACACTCACTCTCAAGCTTGCTCTTGCACTCCCACTCACTCCCACTCATGCTCACTCTCTCCCTCCATACTCACACTCTCGCACTTCGCTCACACACTCAAGCTCAGCCCCTCACACTCCACGCTGTCGGGTTCCTGGCCGAGTGTCTGCAGCATCCAGTTCTCCAGCGCCTGGAAGTCCCGAGGGCCCTGGTACTTCACAGCCTCCTGGCCGGGCCTGAAGAACTTCAAGCTGCAAGGGTGGGAGGTCAGAGGCTGAGGCATGAGGGACACCCCTCCTGCACGTGGGGGGCCCACCCTGGCACACAGCCCCAGGGAGGCGCGCCGGGGGTACCCGGGCATGGGTCTAATGTGGGATGCCCAGGGTGGAACTAATGAGGGGTGCCCGGGGGATGTGATGTGGAGTGCCCGGGTGGGGTGTGATGTAGGTGCCCGGTGGGTGTGATGTGGGTGCCCGGGTGGGTGTGCTGTGGGTGCCCGGTGGGTGTGATGTGGGTGCCCGGGTGGGTGTGATGTGGGTGCCCGGGTGGGTGTGATGTGGGTGCCCGGGTGGGTGTGATGTGGGTGCCCGGTGGGTGTGATGTGGGTGCCCGGGTGGGTGTGCTGTGGGTGCCCGGGTGGGTGTGATGTGGGTGCCCGGGTGGGTGTGATGTGGGTGCCCGGGTGGGTGTGATGTGGGTGCCCGGGTGGATTGATGAGGGGTGCCGGGTGGGTGTGCTGTGGGTGCCCGGTGGGTGTGATGTGGGTGCCCGGGTGGGTGTGATGTGGGTGCCCGGGTGGGTGTGATGTGGGTGCCCGGTGGGTGTGATGTGGGTGCCCGGGTGGGTGTGCTGTGGGTGCCCGGGTGGGTGTGATGTGGGTGCCCGGGTGGGTGTGATGTGGGTGCCCGGTGGGTGTGCTGTGGGTGCCCGGGTGGGTGTGCTGTGGGTGCCCGGGTGGGTGTGATGTGGGTGCCCGGTGGGTGTGCTGTGGGTGCCCGGTCGGTGTTATGTGGGTGCCAGGAGGAGCACTCACGTGGGGTAGCCGCGCACACCCTGGGCCGAGCACACTTCCAGTCCGCCGTGCAGTCCACTTTGGCCACGTAGACCTGGGCGTCCTCTCTGCTATTATACTTGTCACCCAGCTCATTCCAGGTGGGCTGCAGCCGCTGGCAGTGCCCACACCTGCATGGCAAGGGAGCCCCTGATCACCCCTGACCACAGGACAGAGCTCCATGTGCCCACTCTGGGTTCCCTCCGCAGAGGCGAGGTGCAGGCTGGGGGTGCCCACACCTGCGAGGATGCGTTCTGCTGTCCACGGGCCGCGAGTCGCCTGGGTCACGGTGCTGTCGCCTGCCCCCAGCGCCTTGCACAGGGCCACAGCTGTGACTCAGGTGCTGACAGGGAACAGCTGCTCACATCGGAGCTGCCTTATCCAGTGTCCTTCCCCTCCACCCCCTGGGAACCAGTCTCAGAGCCGCATCCTGGGGCCAGAAGGCAGCCCTGGGCAGGGTCAGCCGGCAGTCTGATACCGAGTGTCCAACCTCGGCATCCTGCGATGGCTTCCCCACCGCCTGGCCCCAGGGACAGTGTGGCCCAGCTGCCGGGTGCCCAGGGCTGCCCTCTGCGCCCAATGAGGCTGTAGGATAAACATCCATCCCGCACTCTTTTAGGCCTTGGCACTAAGGTGAGGCCACAGTTGCCGAGGATGCTCTGGGTCTCCCCTGCTGAGCACAGGAGGGTGTCAGCTGACGGGGTCCCGTGTCATGGGAAACTGAGGCAGACGCTGGCTGCGGAAGGGGCACCAGTGCTCAGGGGACAGCACAGCGGCTGCTGGCGGGTGAGTTGGCAGATGGCCAGATGGCAGAGGGCAGGGGTGGCACTGGGCCCTGCAGAGGCAGCAGTGAAGCCCGACCTTCCTTTCCCTGTACTGGACCTGGCGTAAAGCTGTGAACTGGCCAAACCCTGACCCTAGTGCCCGCTCTCCTTAGGACCAGCCACAACCTCTCAGGAGCTCAGTCCCTGCACCACGCTGGTCTCCACATCCCAGAAACCACTGGACTCTAAAAGCTGGGATGGAGCCCTGGGACAGAGGCACCCAGGACCCTAAAAGCAGACCCTCTGGGGAGAGGGGTTGGGGGGCACTCAAAGGGCTGGAGCAAGATGGGCCTGGTGGCGGCCAGCTATGCCCGGTCCAACCACTTAACTGTCCTGTCTGGGGAGGGGGTGGCTGAGTATCGAGTGGGGGCGCTCCTGAGCACCAGCCTTCCGCCAGCCCCTCAAAACAAACTCTCGAACACCGCCTAGGAGGTCCCACTCCCCAAACTGAAAGCCAAGCTCCATTTCATGGGTGCTTCACTTAGTCTCTAGAGCACGGACTAAGGCGAAAGGGGGTGGTGTGTGACAGGGCGTTGGGGGTCCGTGCACAGAAGGAGGGACCCCCCCATATAGTCAATTCTGGGAAAGCATACGTGCAGGGAGTAGCTGCAAGTCAGGCTGCGCCCCAGGGCGACAATTAACACCAAGATACTCCGGTGCCACCAAGTTATCCGCCCCCGCCTGAATATTCCAGTTGGGCAGAGTCCCAGACCCGGTTACCCAAAGGCACCGCCGGGGCTGGATCTAACTGCACTATTGGCGCAAACTCTTCAGTTCCGGGACCACCCCCGCCTCTCTGGGTGGGAAGAGACCCCTGAGGGTTGCGGGGTGGCTTCCGCCCGTCCACTGGGAGAGCACAAGGGATCCCAGACACAAAGTGGGACTCATGTGCGACCAAACCCTGGTGTCGGCAAGGAGACCCGGCAGGGACACTCGTCTTGGGACCCCGCGGCCGCCCCAAGTTCGGGCCGGGCGCAGATCCCCCGCAACCCCACTCTCCTCCCCTCTGTCCCTGGGTTCACGGGGTTGCCGGGGTCCTGGCCCGGTGGGAGGGCGCAGCCGAGCGGCCTTTCCCGGCTCTCCCCTCGGGGACCGCCCCTGTGCGCGCCGGACGCCCTGGCCACGTCACCGCTACGCTCCGGCCCGCCCCGCCGCCGCCCGGCCGGATCCCCAGAGCCCCGAGCCCGGATCCCGGAGACCCGATTCTGGCCCAGATCCCGAGCCCTAACCCCCGATTCCGGCCAGCGGACACTCCAAGCCCCGGGTCGGGGCGCGCAAGACTTTGATCCCAGGAATCCCGGACCGCGGCGTCCACGCCCCAGGATCCCCAGGTCCGCGGCACCCGGGACCCCAGAACCTCCGGCCCGCGAGGCGCAGTATCTCCCGACCCCCGCGTACCCCCCCGGACCCCTCCCACTCCCCCAGTCCGAGGCGCCTCAGAGTCCTGCGCCCGCCCTAAGTCCCGCGCCCTGAGCGCCCCGCGCGGCCTCACCAAGGAGCGAAGAACATGACGAAGTGCGCGGCGCTGCGGATCCCGTGCGCGAACATGTCGCCCGTGTACAGGTGCTTGGAGTGCGGGTCCTCCTCGGCCCGCCGGCCTCCCGACTCCCCGGCCCGGGCGCCGAGCCCAGTAGCACCAGCACCAGCAGCGGCAGCAGCAGTAGCGGCGGCATCGCGGAGCGGAGCAGGAGTGCGGGGCGCCGCGGCGGGCTGGGGCCCCTCTCCCCGCGCCCGGCCCTCCGCGCCGCCCGTGCCCGCCCCCGGCCGCTCCGCCCCCCCGCGCGCCCCTGCGCGGCCCCGTGAGTCCGAGTTCCAGCCCTGCGCGCGCCCCCGCAGCCATAGTCCCAGGCCCGTGCGCGCCCCCGTGCGTCGGAGTTCCAGCTCTGCGCGCGTCCCCGCGCAGTCACAGTCCCAGGCCCTTGCGCGCTACCGTGCACTGAAGCGCCCTGTGCGCCGAGCTCCAGCCGTGCGCACGCTCTGTAGCCACCGTCCCAGGCCCTTCCCTTGGTGCCGGCGCAGCCAGCCCCATTTCCAGTCTTGTGAGGGAAAAGTCCAAGTATTGTACCCTAAGTTGCAACCGGGAGCAGGAGTGCGTCCCGCTTCTAGCCTCAGAAGGTTGCAGCCCGCTGCATCCCAAACCCAGCCGGGTCTGCCAGGTCGGGCGCAGGGGTGCCTGGAACGGACCCTACTGCGGAGGCAAAGCACGCCAAGGGAATAAATTATCCTGGCCCAAATACCCCAGGATTTGGGGCCCTGGAGAAAAGGTGCTGTCGTCAGCACATCTAGGAAATGGAGCCATGGGGATGAATCTCACCTAGAGCTGGGCTTAGCTGAAGCTCCTTGTGGCTGATTCTGGACCTGCCTAGGCTAGGTGAACCAGCTCCTGCATGAGGCGGGAGAGATGGGGATGGGAATTTAGCCTTGCATGCTGTAGACCCAGGTCTATTCCCAGCACCCACAGCACCTGAGAGTCAGGAGAGATCCCTGAGTGCAGAGCCAGGAGTGAGCTTGAGCACCTTCTGCCATCCAGGAGGCAGAAGCAAAGCACTAACCATTAC